>OX235273.1:128574257-128641117 GCA_944472155.2 Trichobilharzia szidati | reverse complement strand
TGTATGGAGCAACAACAACATTTCAATAGCTCCTGTGTCCTTTAGCATAAAAAAGCACCAGTGAGCGTTTGTCCAAACACATCCGCCATATGTGACCGAAGACACTACTGAAGATGAGGTAGGTTGTATTTTAATACGAAAATATGACTCTCAATAGTGGGTGTACTCATTTAACCGTAACGTTTTCCAGGAATTTTGACCTAAACTACCTATGAATAGTGAAGCTGATTGACTCCTAATTCAACTAATTACCTCATTCAAGACTCCTTTTACTTTTGGTTGATAACAATAACTCTCCGTTAGCCCGATGCGAAAATGTATGTTCAAACTATTTTTGTAATTTACAATTATTTCTTTTTGATAAACTTGAATAAAGGAAGAATACATTGAATAAAATAATATGATATCAGTGAATTTCAACAGTTAGTCTGTAGGAATCTCATTCATTTCAGGCTTGACCACGGATTGAAATCAATTAGAGAACCCGTGAAGATGTTCGCTAGTGACTGTCTATGGGATGAAGCCGCCTAAAGTTCTGGAGTGAAGTCGTCACCGGTGGGGTTCACCCGGTTGGGTGGGCGTAAGGACAAATAATTATTGGTAAATAATAATATTAGTGTTATTGACGAAATACAATCGGATGGGAAATGAGACGAGTGTTTTTCTAGTCAAAATAAGTAACTTGTTACAATGTTGTGATACGCTTGAATTGAAATAGAATTTTGAGATTATTTATTGTCCTCTTCTTCAAAATTCTCTTTCATTTCAAGCACATCACAACATTGTAACAAGTTACTTATTATAACTAAAAAAACACTCGCTATATTTCCCATGTCGTTGTATTTGATCAATAACACTCATATTATTATTTCCCAATGTAAATTATTTATTCATATATTCATATTTATTCAAATGTGTGATCATCAATCCCGCTCATGTATAAAAATGAAGTCTGAAAGTTGTGTGAGTGACATGATATGAATATGAGCAGTGATACCATGTTAGTTTGTTTATAAGATATCTCACAGTGAAACAGTATTATTTACTGAATGACGTTTCGAAAAAAAATTTATTGTTCATAATCATGTCATAAGAAAAAGGCACAAACAGTGAAGAAAATTTTCTTTTCGACGATTCATTTTCATGAGCTGTACAATCGTAATTATAATTAAATATAATTTCTTATGACTCACTATGGGAATAATTCGTTCATAATCAAATCAATTGTAATCACACGACTTTGAAACTTGAGTTTTATAGTTCTCTTTGTTCTCTCCTCTTTGTCGTATGGGTAGTGGAATTTCCCACATATCGGGGACAGGTGATGAATCATTCCTATGACATGTATTTGCAGTTGATTCGATAAACAAAGCTTCTGTTATCAATCTCTCCTTCCTTCCGCCCTGTGACATTAGATTTTAAAACTGTCATCCTATCCCATCCTATTGTATGATTGTGTGTAACTGCATGTAGTGCTATAGCTGAACTGTTCTCTAGATTTCTTATCTTATTTGGATCAACCAATCTAGATTTTCCTAAGTTTTTATGTTCAGCTAGTCTGACTGCCCCTGTTCTTCTAGTTTGACCTATGTATTTGACCTGACAATCATTGCAGGGTATTAGATAAACTAAATTGCTTTGTTTTAAAGGCTTCACAGAATTGATCCTGTAACCGACATAGCTTGTTTCTAATTGAGTTTGTGGGTTTGAATGCAGGCCACTTTTATTCCTGCCTTGTTAAGAATTCTGCGTAAGGCTTCCGAGGTTCCTTCCTTTTATGAAATTACTACTGATGATTTAGATTCTTTATTGTTGGCGTCGTCATTAACATTATTATTATCACTATCGCTGCTATCATCATTTATTTTATTTTTACATTTCCTTACATATTTCTTGACTAATTTATCGGGGTAGTTATTAAGTTTCAAAGCTTCTTTTATGTGTATCAGTTCCTGCTTTAGATTTTCTTTGGTACTACTTAATTTTTGTGCTCTGTCATTTAAACATTTCACCAATCCTATTTTTGCTGACATAGGATGGGACGATCGGAAGTCTAGATATCTGTTTGAGTGTGTGGGTTTCCTGTAAACACTAGTGTTTAACTTCCCATCTTCTTTCCTCTATACGTTGCAATCTAACATTGGGAGCTCCCCTTCCTGATTTTCCAATTCATAAGTGAATTGAATTGCTACAACTTTCGAGTTGATGTGTTCGAAAACCCTATCTATAACTTGTGTTTTAAGTACAGTGAATGTGTCATCTACATACCTCCACCATACTTTTAGGGTGGGGATGAACGTTTCAATCGCTATGCTTTCCCACTTATCCATGAATATATCTGCTACAACTGGGGATATTGGTGATCCCATGACAACTCCTTCAGTTTGTTTGTACATTTTCCCTTGAAATTTAAATACTGTGGAAGTCAGGCATAGCTGTACTCCCAGCATTATGTCCTCAAGTGGCACTTTTGTCCTAAGTTCGAGTTCTTGGTCAGAAATGAGTTCGTTTCTGACTGCCTCCATAGCCATATTTATTGGTATACGTGCGTGTAAACTGACAATGTCAAAACTAACCATTTTTTCTTCATTATCTAATTTTAAATTATCTAATCTATGTTTTAGTTCATAAGAATTTGTTAGTCTAGATTCTGAGTGTCTTTGAAGGGGATTTAATACCATGGCTAATTATTTAGATAATTCATAAGTAGGTGAATTTCTAAAATCAGCTATAGGCCTAATAGGGTATCCTGACTTATGAACTTTAACAACACCATACATCCTACTGGGGTTATTAGTTTTGGGCATTAAATTAAACCACTTAGACTCACCTAGCAACGGCTTCATTCGCCGTCTGTCGCCCAGCTAATGGACAGAAACCTGCAACTGTTTTAAATTTTAATTCACTCAAAGGATTTTAATGCATCTATTTATGGTCACTGTCTAACAGGTAGTGAGCAGTTGTAATGTTGGCGACTTTCGCATATTCACAGGGAAGATTTTAACCATAGATTGTCTCATTGAGCAAATTATTCGGTAAATTGTGACTAACCTGGCAGTTGTGAAAGTACACTTGAGACTAGAAATTTTTCCGTATATTTAATTCTTTCAGATACTTCATCACTTTTCAGTCCAAGTTTAAGTGAGACTGGTTTCTTTTCTACTGTATCAAATGGTGCTTTTGTATTTGATATCATCTTGTGTTTATCAATGAATTTCTAGGGATATTCACTGTCTTGTGATCACTTTTCAATGATAGCTTGCTTACCATTAAGCCTTTCTATCAGATAAAGTTTTTCAATGCGGTCGATCAGTGTCCTCATCAGAAATTTCTTGTTGTTTATTCGACAAAACCCATCAAAAATTCAGATATAATCCATTCCAAAATCCTAGGTGACGAATATATCTTTGTATAGTTCCATCTGTCGTTCGTGAAAGTCTGATGTCCAGGAAATGGGACTTTCTATTTTGCTCATATTCTATATTCATATCTACATTTATATATGCCTTGGTAAATAGGTCGAGTGGATACCACGTGTTTTAATCTTGTCTTTTCAGGGCACCTCATAAAAATATCTTCTAGGATGGGACCAAGTAGACTGCTCATCGTAGCTGCACCAATCTCTCAGTAAATGACATTGTTGAACTTGAGCTGCATACTGTTAGTACACATGAGTGGAAGGTGTTTAAGTTCCTCTTCAGGTAAAGGACGTCACTCAGGATGTTAGCACACAGTCACTACAATTTGTCTCAAAGTGGTTGAATATTCTTTATGTTGATACACTGGCTGTCTCAGGTTCGATGCGGTTGACAAGAACTAACGAATCCAGAATACTGACATGTGACTTCTACAGTCTGTTTCGAAGGGATAGTTGGTAATAATGAAGACACACCAGGTGATATCATAAATTTGTTGGTGACGTTTAGACTTTCTAACTTCTCAGAAAATTCAAAGCTGTCTTTCATATGATGTATCGCCACCTTTTTTACGAATTGATAGTAACTTTTTAACTAACCAACTGAAAAGATGAGTTGACCGGAGATAATAAAATTAGGTTTATGTATTATAGTCAAGCCATTCATAAACGGCAAGCGCAAGCTTCTTGGTCTAAGATCCCTGTAGGGTCTTTGTGTTTTCATCAGAAGTTTTCAAAGTTTCTTTGTAATTTCCTTCTCCCTTCCTGTTGAATCTCCAATTTTAATGCTTCTCATTTGTGGTTGTGCGTTGATATTGATAATGTGTTTTGTTTTGCGATGCGGCTTTTTCTGAGTGAATTGATGATCATTGTGACATTGAACTCTCTGAAGGAATTGGTGATGTGTGATTCTTGCTCACAGAGTTTTGATCCTACCTTGTTGGAAGTATTCTAACTGATTCTTGGATACTTCATACGGTTGGTTCGGTTAAATAATTTTTTTTTGTACAGTACTTAGTTTGTGAGTGAGAAGAAAATGGGTGTGTATAACTGCCTGATGGCATTTTTATGGCATATTATGACTGTTGAATGGCACTGCAGATTTTATTACGAATAACTATCGTTTTATTGTCGTTGAGGTATTTTTTGACTGTGAGTAACCCAAGAACGTTTTGTTCAGCTGTACAGTGGAACGCAAAGATCTAATTTCTACGTTCATACCACAATGCTTTAGTTTGCGTTGATAGACAAATCATGACGAATCTTGTACTATTAACTTGACTTCGCGAGTCCAATTACCTTTATGCATTGTAAGAACTTCAGAACCTTTTTAAGGTCATAGTATCATGATGTTCTCATTAATCATTGGGGTACTTCAAAGCTGATTGGTTAATAACTAAAGTATTTGAATATTTCGTGTATTGATGTGAAATTTTCCATATTTGTACGCAGATAAGAAGAATAAACAAAGTTTGATGATGTCATTTTGTCCTGGTAAGTAAAGATTTGTCTCCAAGATGCTGATGTGTATAGGAGGACTACATCTAGTTTGTTATGGATTCCGTCCTTTACAGAACAAAGTGGTACTAGTTAAATATTTGTTCAAGCGCCCATACCAAATATGTACCAAGGAAAGTATTGAAGAAGTGAGATATCACACTAATATATGTTCATAGATCAAAATTATCCTCTGCGATTTATAAAACCATACAGAGTTGCTAAACTAAATGGCTCCAGTAATCTAACAAGTCTCACGAAGGATGTGTAAAGAAATGAGTCATTCAAGTGTTATTCATCTGTTTGGAGGACTTCATCGTGAGCTGACATCGGTTAGAGAACCATTGAAAACCAACAGGGAGTACTGGACAACCACCTCGTCCTAGTTTGGGACTCTCCGGCAGTACTCACCCACTACTCGGGTTCGAGCCCAGGACCTTCTGGTTACAAGGCGAGCTTGAAAATTGATCTGATGCTCACCAGCTACTGGCCCTATTCAGGCAGTTACCTGGAGTTCTAGTGGGAAGCCGTGATCAGTAGGGTACAGTAGGTCAAAGGTGAGGACAGTTACTCATCGAAGACATTGGCTAGTGGTCACGCTATATCGTAAATTGGCAGAAGTCAGAACTCATGGGCTGGCCATTCGATCGGGTCCCATTGGCTTAATGGTCTACGAGTTCCCCTTGCAATAAAAAGGTCCTGAGTTCGAACCCGAGTATTAGGTACATACTGTTGAAGAGTCCCAAACTAGGACGAGTTAGCTGTCCAGTACTCCCTACAGGTTTTCCAATGGTCCTCTAACTGATGTCAGCTCATGATGAAATCCTCCAAGCAATCAAACAAAAACATTACAAACCAATACTTGAAAGTCATTTATCTAGTCCAATAACCACACAGAGACTTGACGCGCCACCACACCTAAAGAAATACGCAGTGGAACTAGTATTTGTAGAGAAAATGTAATTTATTTTGTTCTATGAAAACTCAGAGCATTTGAACGACAGTGTCACATCTCAGTGTGTATACCGATTTAGTTACTTATGTTGCCATACATAAATAAGGAGGACTCACAGATGCCTACATGTTTGGGCCACAGAGCATTTGAAATCACCTTAATTACCAACACTGGAAACAGAAGTCCAGCATTATCTGTGTCAGGTTACATCGTAGGCAGAGATCGTAAATTTGGGTTTAACACATCTCATATACAAAATCACGTTTGCTTCACATATCTAGCTTAGATAAATTCTCATGTCTATTTCAGGAATCCACAAATTTATATATTTTTAAACTGTAAATAAGACGTCTACTCTAATATTTCGACATAATTCGTATAAACGACGTCTCCATATTCTTTTACCGATATTTATTGAGGTAAGTAATTGCTTTAAATGTTCGATAGAGCTCACAGTGTACTCTTTCATTCACAGCTGATGCTATGCGTAATTTCTCTGAGCCATTCGAGTACATACATGTTCATTAACGGAATGCAAATCAAAAGCGCTTGTTCAGATATCCGTGAGGAAGTTGGCAGGGTGCTCATTACTGTGAACTCCAGTACGTCACTTCTGATTGTAGTGTAGATAATTTAAACACCTGAACTGACTGACAACAGCTCTCAGGATATATTAATTAAAATTTTTTTTTTAAATTAAAAATTAAAATTCACTGAGTGATGGAGTGAAGAAATTTATTGTCGAAGTATTTGTTACAACTTTCCAGTGGCTGGGCACATATAAGGAAAAAAGATATTTTTTTAATGAAAATTTCCACTTCAGTTACCAAAAATAAATTTGATTTGAATATTGCAGAAATAATGCCAGCCGTTAATATCAAGGCATAATTAGTTATGAAGTAATTAACAGAGAGGGAAGGAGTTCAGTATTCCACTTCTATTGGAGGATACCAATATTTGTTCCCCTCCACAGCTAGGCACTTCTAAACACAAAACGGAATTTGATCTACCTTTCTCATGGTCAACAATACTAGCAGTCTAGATGCTATTGCAGACAAAATAAATATACAAGTTTACTGAAAAGTAAGTGTTCACAAGGACTTATCTTGTGAAGTATGAAGCGAAGACCAAATGAACTTTGCACAAATCTGGTCACTAAAGTATACAACATAATGCAGGCTCAACCGAAAAATGATGAGAAGTTGTCTATCTCACCCAAGGGAGAAAGGATTTTATGCAGCTGGGTTATGATGTACTTTTCCTACTCAACCAATGATTCGGTTGTGAATGAAATGCAAGTTCCCACTGTTGGTGTACTCACTGTGTGGCTGCATGTGTACTAATTTACCTTCTCATGTAGAGAGAGATTTGTCAGCTGTGCTTAGAGTTTACTTATTGAAAGTATTTGACTTCTATCCTTCGACTACGTGGAAGCGTCCCAGGGTAGATTTTTACGAAATATATTCAGTAGGCATTAGCAGTTAAGTAATTCTTTAAGATCATGAACTCTGAGAAGAAAAGTGACTTGTTCAGTCATCATATTTGCCAATAGCCGTGGAGATTAACATATTTTGCAATCAGAAGTTCTTTGATTAACTCCCTTTCATTGTTATTTTATTTCTCCCCACCTGGTTTTGGGTCCCAGTGACTGAATGGTAAAGGAGCTACCCTGCCTTGTTGTTTCACACGAATCGCGATAGACTCTGCTGTTTGGAGCATGCGGTACTTCGATGTTTTTGGCAATTTATTTGGCACCCGGTAGATGATAGAGAAGGATTCTTCAATGCTGGCTGGCTTTGTGGCATGTTTGGACCAGATTGTCCAATATGGAACTGTTGATGGTTTGTACTACACCTTTATTTAGCCATACTGGGAGATGTTCTCGATCAGACACGAAAAATCAAGTTCCCAGAGCAACAGCCAATATAACTCACTCCACAAGCTCATTAGAATTGGTAGGTACACTTTGAAGTGGCTAGTCTAGGTACTTCATCTTTCAGTCGAGGAATCACCATCGGTCGCATAGAAAATAAGACCTGTAGTCTATCAGCATTAAAAATCCTTTGAACAGATTTTCTTAACTCGTTAGTAATTATTTCACTAGGTGTGTCACCCTTGAACTGAAGTCGTACAAATAAAGGCTTTCTTAGTCATATGTTTCCTGATGAATTTGTCTCGATAGCTATTTTTGATTGTTGATGATAATATAAGTTTTAACTACACACCCTTGAAACTTGATATATCCGGAGACAAATTACTACAAAATCCAATTCAATATTTTCAATTGTGAAGTCCAGTCTGAAAATGAAATGTATGGCTATCCACCTATTCTTACGACGAAAACTTTATATGATTTTGTGTGATCGCTAGTCTGTTGAAACATCCACAAAGTAAGTAGACAACTGAGTGCAGTAGAAGTAGGCAACACCACTGAGAGGAAAACTCGACTTCCGAACCTGGGAGCCTTTCGCTGTATTGGAGACTGTCAGGTTTCACAATATACGTAGATTGATATTCAGTCTATAGGTTGAAATCTGATGGCGATGAACAGTAACCGTATTTAGTGTCAACAGTGAGTATCTGTCCACCCTTACTCAAAATATCCAGTTGGAATCTCGGAAAGTTTATCTCAAACCTACTTACCTGTGAGTAACAGAAATTATTAAGTCCACGTATTTCTTGAAGGACTGATTAATTCTTGAGTCGCATGATTGGCCTTTTTAATTGGTGTATTAAAAACGCCTGAAAAATTGAGTTGAGCATTTTTGTTAACTTTCTTAATATCTCGCTGAGTTGTTTTTCAATTATCTCTTGTTTTATCATTCTCCTTATTAGATGCAAAAAATTTGTTATTTTCTTATAGAACTTTTAACATTTCGTCAGTTTATACTTTATATCCATTAATGTCCATTAAATATTTTAGCATATATCTAATCTTTAAAAGCAAAGTATGCAGATTCTAAACAAAATTTCAAATATTTGATGATATCTTCTACTTAAAATGAACGCTTATCTAAATCTCTTGATTGTATCCAAGAGTATACGTCATAATATCAAGTGAATCAGATATAGGAAGGCTAGTAAATAGAGAAATAACATCAGTACTTGCGATACTAATATCCATCGCTTTCCTTTCAAATTCCTCAGTGATTTTAGTGCTGTTAAGAAACATTGCTCTTAAAGATTTTGAGTAACTGAATCCTTTCCAAATCCAAGCTAGGTCCAGATTGCATACCATGTATAATCTTCAAAATAATAATAATAATATGAGGACGTCTCATGTCATCCTCTTGCTCTGATATTATCAATGAATCATTTCCCAGAATTGTTATGCCTATTAATTGGATGAACACTCAGATTGTCATGGTGCCTAAATCATTTACTGGATCAAGTTTTAAGATTAAATCTGTTGCAGTTAACTCGCTGACTTTTGAGATTCAGTAATGGCAAAATTACTCTTACATAATTTCCTTAGCCTTCATTGATGCATTTTAATGACCCCAGACAATTAGCCTACAATCATACTGTTCAAAGTTTGGACAAAGGTGCCAGATGTGTTTGATGGGCCTCTGTGAATAGCAAATCCTCGTATTAATGTATCCCTAGACCTCTTTTGTTGAACAAGCTGGCTGTAGCACACACTGAGTGCTGGGTTATTAACTTTTTTGATTGTCTATCTTTGACAGAAAGTGTAGCATGGGGTGGTGGAGAAATCATCAGTTGGTCAGGTCTTAATAGGCCAACAAGGGAGGGGTAATGGCTGTACGAACTTCTTTTGGATGCATAGTTAAGGTTTAATAGTTTGAATGCCCATCGCCTCAGCTGTGTGCAGGAGGAGAATGCGAAGTCTATTGGAAAGATTCGGTGGGATACGATGAATTACTTTGAAAGCTCTCGTTTTCTCCACTACATGACCACTATCAAATACATGTGACAAATTCGAGCTACGGATTGTTTTCATCTGTCCTCTGCCAAACCACGATGGGAGATGTTCAGTAGTGACATGTTGGCTAAGCTGTCTAGTAGTACGCTCAACCGCATGTGCAGTTGAATTGATAAACGTTGATAAACTATATAGTATATCCTTCGTTTGAGTCCCAATTATTCGTCAGCTAGAGAATGACAAACATAGGTATGATACGTAAAACGTTCTTCGTATACTCCTGGAAAGTCTCTGGAATTCAATCTCACTTGATAAGTCACCATTAAATTGTAACTGAATAAATAGAGGTTTTTACGTGTAGTCAGAATCTACGGTTTTCTTTCAAACGTTTTCATATGTTTCTTTATGAAACTACTCGGATAGCCCACCTCCGTCAAGGAATCGTAACTATATACTCAAATTCCTTTTGTAAAAGCTCATCTATTCGTATCTTTCTTGCTCTGCTCGTAAGAAACTTAGCAACACTATGTTTTGTGATTTAATGGTCACATAACTAAGGAAGTGTGTGTATTGCCCTGTGAATGTGCTTTTTCTAAACACGCTTCTGTCAAATGACCCATCTTCCGCCTGCTTAGCGAGACGCCCAGAAAATATATTTCACAATACTGCTGCTCTTCACAGGTAATAGTAAGGGCAGCGTGGATGTTGCTGAATTCCATCAAAAGTCCGTCTATGTTTGTATAGCCATCTAATAAGATGAATGTATCATCGACATAACGATGATACATATCAAACTCCTTGACGATTTCTTTCAATCTCCCGTGTTCAAGTTTGCGACGAAGAAATCAGCTAAAATTGGGCTTAATGGTGAACGCATAGCTATTCCATCTACTTGTTAGTAATATGAATTACTGAAGACAAAGTGCACGTTTATTCTGCATTTAAGGAATAAGTTTTTGAGGCTACACAAGGGAATTTTTAAGTCCATTTGTCTTTCGGGGATTTCTTGCCAAGTGTGATCTACCATTTCGATAAGTAGTACATCCGTGAACAGTGATGATACATCTATGCATAACACACGTTTATCTCTCATATTATTCTCGAATATTTTAGAAATAAAGTAGAAGACATCACTAATTCTATGCCACAAAATTTCTTTGTGCAAAGCTCCCAAAATCTTCACTCACTACTGTACTGTTCCTTGAAATGGAGAGTTATGCATATTTAAAAAGCAGTATGCAGAGATAAGTCTTCCACTGATGTATTTTTGTTTTCAATTTTGTTTCGCCTTAAATAAATCGTCTTATTTTGATAAAACAGAATTGCCTTCCTGAATGTCCTCCTTACAAGAAAACCAGATGGTAGCATTAGAAGAAATTTGCACAGAAAAAGTACTTGGACAGGACAATAAACACATTTTTACAGCTTCGTTCCTCTCCAGTACAAAAGAAATTTAGTAAAGACCCTCAGCCACAGGGTCAGAGCTTAATGCTCAGAAGAAGTAAATGAAGATGAATTAAGCGTTGTATAAGATACTTTGATCGAAAATAGCTATCCCGACAAATTTATCAAGAAACACATGACAAAGAGAGCGGAGAAAGACTAATCACTATCCGTAAACAAGAAGACTTTTTACGTGCGACTGCAATTCAAGGGCGATATACCAAGTGAAATAATTACGAAGAAATTAAGAAAATCAGTTCAAAGAACTTTTGATGCTGGCGAACTACAAGTCTTATTCTCTACACGACCAATGGTGATTCTTCTATTGAAAGATGAAGTACCTAGATTAGCTAGCCACTTCAAATTGTATCTACTAATTCAACTGCGCTTGTGGAGCGAGTTATATTGGCCGTTGCTCTAGGAACTTGTTTTTCTCGTGTCCGCTTGGGAACATCTAACCAATGTGGCTAAATAAAGGTGTAGTGAAAACCATCAACCCTTTCGATATTGAACAGTCTGGTGCAAACCGGCCACAAATCCAGCAAGCAGTGAACAATCCTTCTCTATCATCCACGGGGTGCAAAATAAATTGCCAGAAACATCGAAGCACCGCATGCTCCAAACAGTAGTGGTTATAGCGATTCGTGTGAAACAACCAGTGCTTTGTGTGCAAAAGAAGCAAGTCCAGCCAGCCACTACTACCGCTCTGGTTAGCTTTCAGTAGAGACTATAAATTCATGAATTTGTAATATTATCTTTTGGAAAACAGAAAGATTGAGCGAAGAAATATTTACTTTTCAATTAGATCCTCTTCTCTGACTCTACTCTAATATATTTAGCATTTTATTACAATACACAACAATTTACCAAACAAGTGGTGGTATGTTTGTTCACATTAATTAAACAGTGTCAAAATGTAAATGGGTTGATAATAAACGAAGAAAATCAATACACACATTTAAAAGGTAGAAATGGATAGAATAAATTAATTTTACAAGGATAACACTTAATTAAAGATGAAGTGGTCAAAATAAAAATAAAATAATTTGAACAATCATAATTTAATAGGTTTAGGGGAAGGGGAAGAGGGGCAACGTAGTCCTGTCTTGTAACGATTTAGCGTTTAAGAAACAAGGATAAACTATCTAATTTTGCCTCATCTATGTGTGTGTGTAAGAGTTTGACTGGTCCCGTGGAACTTATTAAATTAAGTGTACAATTAGGTAGCCTCATCATTGTATTTTAGAATATCACCCTGTATAGTTAGGCAAGGGATAAACAAAATCTATTCGCCACTCTATTTTAACATACCTTATAGACAGTGAGTATAAAGTTGATGATGTTAATTAGGCTTTTAAAGTTATTCATCTCATTCCGACTAACATTAACTTGAGTTCAATTTTTTTTAGATTTTCCTGTCGATTGATTGGACCGAAGTGCTCGGTCTCAGATTGACTTGTCGGCTTCTTGTTCAGATGCTTCACCAATGTCTGAGGAAGTAATTAGATGTTGACTGGTGGATGGCGACTAGCAGCGGAATCCAGGATAACACGCATTTCGTCCTATTTGGGACTCGTCAACCTGATGTACGTGCTTTATGATTTCACCTTTTACATACATCTGACGGGAGCTGTCGGAATTCGTCTGAAGAAGCCATACCCACAGGTTCAATAAAAATTTGTGCAGCTATTTATTGAATGTAAAAAGAACTGAAAATTTCCCCCTGTCACCCTAATTCTTTCACAACTCATCATTGTCTTAATTATCTTATTATATTTTGGCTGCGTCATCTTTATTTGCTTTTTACGTAATCAGTAGAGATGCTCATTAATTTCATAATTGCCTTTCGCAAATTAGGCATCACGCAATCTACTCACTTCATTTTTGCTATTACTTCTACCCTTTAATTGTTATATTAAAAAAAATATTTTTGTTTAATTATCAAGCCCTTGACATGTTAAAATTGAATAATTATTGTCAACAAGCTTATCACCATTAGACTGGTAATTTTTCTGCCCACGAACAAAAACAATGTTTTGCGCATTAGAATAATAATAAATAATAATGATTTGCTTTACTCCAAAACAGTACTTAGCATACAGTGTGAAATTAATAATAATAACATCTTTATTCTAGACAGTATTTATAAAATGCATGATATTTTGCCTTCGCACAATATCTTAAAGTAGAGGAAAGAAACAAATAACCAATACTTGAAAATTGACCTGATGCTCACTGGCGACTATCCCTATCGAAGCAGTGACCTGGGCAGTTTCTAGTGGGAAGCCGTGAGGTGAGGCAGTAACTCATCGAAGAAGACACTGCGAAGTGGTCGCGCTATGTCGTGCGTGAAACGGCAGAAGTTAGAATTCATGGGTTGGCCATTGGATGGGTTCCCAGTGACTTAATGGTCTACGAGCTAGCTCGCTGGGGTTGTAACCAGAATGTCGTGGGTTCGAACCTTGGAGGGTAGGTGCGTACTTCTGAAGTGTCCCAAACTAGGACGAAAAGGCTATCCAGTGCTTCTAGTTTCCTTAGTGCTTCTTTAACGAGTATCAACTCACAATGGAATTACTTTACGTCTGAATGTAACACATATTTCAGATACAGTCACCACAAAAGCATACAGTAGTAGTTATGTCATTCTTATCATGGACACGCCTAGTTTCCTGGTTATACTGCACAATGAAGGCTGTGGTTTATTCCCTCTAGTTTTCAAGTATCAGAAATGCTGGAGTATATTTGTAGTTCAGATGGATGACACTGGTTCAGTTGTGTTTTTTCTGAGCTTCGCGATTAAATTATGAATCTTTCATTGGCTTTCTAGACAACAACTTCAATCCTGACTTCAATTTGTTTTCTCGAATACAAGTATCTATCACGCACGTTTATGCGAAAGTGTTTACAGGAAGCGAAAGCCTAAAATTGAGACATTTTTGGTCAATATGTTAATGTCAGATTCATAATCCGATATGACAGTTGAGGGAATTAAGGAAGGAAAATATTTATGTAAATAATCTTTTGTTCTAATTCTTCATAACCATGAGAACTGAAGATAATTTGCGGAGACACGAACTACAGAGAGAGATTTATATGAAGCAAATATTTCATTTCTGTCTATGTTTAAACAAAGTATCAAAGTCGACTTATTGATATGTCACTATGCTGTGGATTGCTATACATGATGTTTCCAGCGTCAATGATTACAGGTTTCACTGCATAAGACGTTCTCTGCATTGTCACTTTAATTCTTGATGTGATGATCAGACTGACTTAGAAACACTTGAACGATTAGGTTCTTTACACACCAGAAACTGTATCTGCCAACTCATATTTAGGCGAAAATGGGCACATATGACAGAGGAAGAGGGAGAGTTTGGTTTAGTTTATCATTTGTGAATACATATCCGATAATTTTTTGAACACTGGTCATATTGCAAATAGTCTGAAGGTGTTTGAAATAATTAAAAGAAATAAGAAATCTAGCCTGTTACCAGAATTTTTTCGCTTTCCTTGGCATTATTTGTCTTTTTTTTAACATACGAAATCTTTCCTTACATGTGGAGGATATCGCTATCGAATATTAATTTATGCTAATCAAATATTCGACTCCAAGTAAAATTCTGAACCTCATCATCCTGGAGAGAATAAAGGACGCACTGGATACAGAACTCCGACCAGAACAAGCTGGATTCAGGAAAGGCAAATCATGTTCTGACCAAATTGCAACTCTACGCATCATCATCGAACAAAGCATGGAGTGGCAATCAAACCTCTACCTCAACTTTATAGACTTTGAGAAGGCCTTCAACAGCGTTGACTGCGAAGTAATTTGGAAACTACTCGAGTACTACGGTGTACCCTAAATATTCATCAACCTTATTCAACAGCTGTACGACAACGGCACATGTCAAGTGATCCACAACGGAAAACTCAGCGAAGCGTTTGGAGGAAACACAGGAGTCAGACGGGAGTGCTTACTATCACCAATGATATTCCTAATTGTGGTTGACTGGATTATGCGTCAGACAGTGGGAAACGAGAAGACAGGGATATTCTGGACCGACGTGAAGAACCTAGAAGAACTGAATTTCGCGGATGATTTATGTTTGATGTCAAACAAAATCGAAGACTTACAAGCGAAAACCAACAAACGGGTCGAAGAAGCAGCAAAGACAGGACTGCAGGTGAACATAGACAAGACGGAGGTTATGAAAATAATCAACCAATAACAACAACAGCAGCAGCAACATCCAGCGCCAATCACCATCAACGGGAAGGATTTGAAAGAGGTTACTTCTTTCAATTATCTAGCTAGGGAGCATTGTCTCAACTACAGGAGGAACGGACGAGGATATCAAATCGAGAATCGGGAAGGCGAGAAACACATTCATCCACCACCTGAAACCAATCTGGAAATCTTCGTCACTCAGCATTAACAACAAAATTCGGATTTTCAATACAAACGTCAAGTCAGTCAGTTCTTCTATACGGATCAGAAACTTGGCGGGTCATAAAGAATATTTCCAACAGCCTGTTGCAGACCTTTATCAGCAACTGTCTTCGTTCTATACTGAAGATCAGATGGCCGGAAAGAATCACCAACAAGAAACTATGGGAACAAACGAAACAAGAACCAATCGCTCAACAAATATGCAGGAGAAATTGGAGATGAATTGGTCACTCTCTGAGGAGGCCGTTGAGTGACATCCCGCGTCAGGCCAGTGCTCGAGTGGAACCCGAAGGGGAGGTGGTGAGTGGGGCGTCCAAGGGTGACATGGAGGAGATGGTGTGAAGAAGAGTTGGAACAGTATGAACTAACATGGATGCAGGTGAAAGTACAGCAGAAGAGAGAAGCAAGAGGAGACGTGTAGCTGAAGTCCTATGTTCCACTAGGAACCCAAGGGAACAATAATAATATAATGTAATAATAATAATCGAATATACCTCAATACGACGCCGTTATCGTGAATATAGAGACCGAATTTATTTGGTTACGGCCTTAATGTAAGATCTCTACATTCTGCTGCATAGCTCTGAGAAACATCCTTGAGATATGCGCTATAATGAAACATCTCAAATGCAGGGAAAAGACGCTTATTCTCCAATATATTAGCGGTTCCATTGAATAGTAATACTAACATTAAAATAAAATTTGCTTCAACAGTGCCATGATTCAGCTAGATATAGGTGGAATGTGCGTTTATAAATATAAGACACGTGAGTTGGTAGCACAGCGGTTAGGACGCTCCCCGACCAAACATATGGTCCGGGGTTCGATCCCCGGCCACGGACGCACTCCTTTACCTCGCCAAGCCAGTAATAGAACTGGTAAAGAGGGAAGGTTGGGCATGAGGCTAGCAACCCCATCCTGTAGAAAATAAACATCACTGCTACAGAAACTTCAAGCCTGTAGCTTGAATTCCTATGTTCCACTGAGAACGTGAAGGAATAATAAAATATGTAAAACATGTACTGTAAGACAATATTAGTTAACCTAAAGTTCGACTGTGAAAGGTACCTTAGAATCAAGAAGGGTATATTCGCGAAGAGGTGGGATCTAAAGCTCTAGCCACAAGAATCATACACCGAGGCTTCTGGCAGACAGTTCCAGGTAAGAGTGACCTTCATTCAATCAAACAAATTCATATCAATAAACAACACATTGTCAATGCACACACAAGCACAAAGCGAAGTATTACAAATAAAGAGTTAACAAGGTAAATACTGAAGGTTAGAATCAACATGTGATCTGTAAATATCAAATTAATGATACACAGTCTAGGGGGAAAACGAATAATAATAAAAACAGAGTTATTGATATAAGTATAAAACTGGGGCTCTGTGGTAGAATATAACTCCAATTCAGTCCTACAGGAGGTCAGTCGTGAGCCTGAATAGCTCAGTGGTAACGTCTCTGACTGCAGCACTGGGTGATGCGGGTTCGAATCTCAGAAGGGATATCAGTTCCTTCAAGGTTGCAGATACGCCTTGCTGATGAGTGCCAACTAGCACGAAACCTAGGTCCAAGGCTTCCTGCCGATCGCCTTCAACCATCTAATACCAACAATTCACAGTGCACCGTAATGGCGAGCCACCTAGCATGGTGGCCACATTGCAAACATGACTGATAGAATTCAGTCTGCACCGAAGATAGGACTAGACACATTACACTAGTTACTGACTAGTGTTCAATCAAGAATATAACTCCATTATGTGGATTACACTTTCACACACAGTGCTAAAAACAGAACATATCTCTAGCTTCTTGGCACATATAAACTCACTAGTAGAGGGAATAAAATTCACATTTGAATCGGAAAATCATCAAGGAGAATTAGTTATGTTAGATTGAAAAACCAAACGAAGAGAAGAAGGTGAACTACACATCAGCGTTTATAAAAAACTGACACATTCTGCTAATAGAAAGTTGGACTTTAATTCATCTCATCCCTTGTCTGTCTGCGAAGGCTGGCTTAGTTAAGTGTCTAACAGACCGAGCAGTAACACTGAGTAGTACAAGAAATGACCTAAATGATGAAATGAAACATATAGAAAAATGGTTGTTTGGTGTCAAATAGACATCCTAAAAAATTCATCGGGAAGATCAGAAAAGGCCGAAAGCGAAATAAAAATAGTGTTGAAACTAATGGCGATAACATAAATAAGAGAGAATATAAGTCATCTACTGTTATACCGTATAAGGAGGGGAAATCAGAAACCCTACTTAGAATTCTGAATACAGCAGGAATTATAGTGGCATTCAAACCTACAAACTCATTCAGAGACAAGCTCTGTAGGCTAAAAGACCCCATGGACTCAATTAAACAAAACAATATAATTTACAAAATTCCCTGCAATGACTGTGGTCAAGTCGACTACATTTGTCAAACTAGTAGGTCAGGGGTAGTCAGATTCTCGGAATATAAGAATTTAGCTGATGTAAGAATGGTTGACCCTTCCCGTAAAGATAAGTATTTTAGAAAAAAGCTCAGCGACTGCACTGTGTGCATTAACACACAACCACAAAATAGAGTGGGAGAGGCTTAAAATTCTAAGAAGCGAGAGAAGTTGATTACTGAATCCTGGTTCATCGAGTCTACACCCAACACAACACATGCAACAGAAGTGACTCAGTGCAAATATGAGAGAAATGCAAAGAAGATATTATTACTACCAGTCACTCAAATTAGAGGAGGATAAGAAATAATCTCAAAATTCTATTTCAGTTCACGTACATCATAACATTCTAACAAGTTACTCATTTTGACTATACAAACACTCGTCTTATTTCCCATTTGATTGCAATTGATCAATAACACTCATATTATAATTATTTCTGAATATACATTATCCCATATTGATTTCTATTCAATTGTCTGATCATCAATCCCACTCATGTATATAAATGAAGTGTGAAAGTTGTGTGAGTGACTTGATATGATTATGAGCAGTGATAGTTTGTGTTCGAAACGTTGTCATCAGTTAACATTACTGCATAACAACACTGTGTGATTTCTCAAAATAAAATCATATTTAAAAACAGAGTTAGTTGGAACATCTGAATATATGTATGAATATTATAAGCAGATCGTCCAGAAGGGTTTTTCTAAACACTTTGTCCATTACTGTGAATATGTAGTCTTTAGAACACCACTTGCGAATTTCATCAGCGAATATAAGTCCTCACACCCGATCAGCTGTACCCTAATGGTCACGATTTCCCACTAGAACCCAGGTAACTACCCACCTGTAACCAGAAGGTCCTGGCTTCGAACCTCTGTGGTAGGCGCGTACTGCTCAAGAATTCCAAACTAGGAAAATAGAAACAGCTGTCTAGTACTTCCAGGTTCTCCAATGGTCCTGTAACCGATGTCAATTCATGATGAAATCCTGTAACTAATCGAATCCTTGCAAACCAACAGTTGAATACTTAATTTTGTGTTGATCGTATCACTGAACTATATCAAATCATTTACATTTGACAATAATATTTTAAATTATTAAATTATCCGCAAATTTTCAACACGAAAAGAAAACCGATGCCCCCGCAGCTCGATCCTTGGACATTTGATCGACTCTGGACACCAAGTCAAACCAGAAATAAACTTCAAAGTTATCCACAGAATACAAAGCAATCTTGCTAAAAGTGTACGGATCAAACTTCTCCACATCGCAGAAGCAATGGCAATTCATCTGTTAAATCCTGAACTCTGCATACAAAAGAAATTCGTTCATTCATTAAATTTACAATGGATGTAATTTTCCTTAGTTTCAGTCTTACGAATTGTATTATTTTGTCTTGTGCATTTTACTATTTCACATCTTCATTTATATTATTCTCTACCCCACCCTTTTGTAATCTCAACCCTCATTAACAATGTTGCTAACATGACCCACGTCCAATTTCTAGTCAGCTATGTTACGTCATCCGACTAATTTACATATTTTCAACTGTATTATTCACTACCCCAACCCTTGTTTTAACCACCACTCATTAACATTGTTGCCAACCTGGTCTACTCTGAATTCTACTCAACTGTATTACGTCATCCAATCCACTTGATCAATTCTATTTTATTTTCTATCTTAACGTTTGTCTCCAAGCCAAATAATACTTATATTACATAATTATCTAAACTTTGTAAATCTAATGTACACACACACAAGCAAAATTGTATATATATACGATTGTACAGCTTAGTGAATGGATTCGCCGAAAAGAGTCTCTTCGCTGAATGCCTTCTTTTCTTTTATATGACTAAATGGGGATTTTCAAGTGAATTCAATTCCTTTTATTTTACAAAATTTCATAAAGGCAACTAATTGTATGAGGAAAATAATAATCGTAATAATGAGGCAAGGTACAAAGATTAAAAAATAGACCATTGGTTCTTTAGTTCTGCTACATTGCATCCCAAGTCAACAGATTTCACACTTAGGTGCCATTCGAAAACTTAATTTGTCTGACTTCATATCCTATAACCGCATTACTGCATGAATTCCAACACTTTGGATAAACACTTCTTGATTGCAGCCATCAATGTTGCTAATTCAAAAGCTCCCTGTGACAAACTATTGACCGAAGTGTCAGTTATTATTATTTTAATTTTGTCCTCTTGAGTTCCTAGTGTAACATAGGGCTTCCGGCTTTGTACTTCGAAGTTTCCCTAGCAGCCGTGTTATTCTACTTAACGGGGCGGGTCCAACCTTCCATCTTTACTTGGCTTACCACCAGCCAGGCCATGCTTTGGAGTGAGTACACAGGAGATATAACCCAAGTTTATGATTGGACACTATTCTAGTGCTGCGCCACCTTCTGACCCCAAACTCAACGGTGAAATGAACAAAAGGCATTTAATCAAAAGTCAACTAACAGATGTTTTGAAAAGTCACTGAGGACAAATCCATAATTTCCTCAAATTTATTTGAATGCATCCAACCCATCGGTTTCAAAATCCCACCTCTATACGAGTTGCTGAGAACAAAATTATCCCCTTGTCTATGTGATTATGGATATGGCGAGTTCTCCTTATCACATCATCGCCCAGTGGCTAGCTGAAGTACTGGAAGCAATCAGAAGGTAAATATCTAGGTGTTCTATTCATGGTGCATTTCAGTTAGTTGAGGGCATTAAAGATGTTAATGCCTCAGACAAAGCCGCATTCTCATTAGATGTGTGACCCGTTATTCATCAAAGAACCATTCACAGCAATTGTCTGCTATGTATGCAATTATATTCATTCATCTAGTTTAGGCTCACGACTGTGTCAAAAAACTCACTGAGATGCACCTTCAATGTTCACTTTTGCTTCTGTAATAAGAATTATAGATAGAAGCTTGGCTATGTGGAAGGATCACGACTGGGCCCGCTGATGGCTGATTATTTTATGTTGAAGCTTGAGAAAATAAAGTTTAGTCAAACTATTGGTCGCTTATACATATATAGAAGACATGTCGTAAGTACTTCATTCAACAAATTCTTCACATCTTAAGAAAAAGGCACAAACAGCGAAGAAAATTTTCTTTTTGACGATTCATTTTCATGAGCTGTACAATCGTAATTATAATTAACAAAGAAATCTTTAGATCAATCAGATACTGGTAAACTTTGTCCTTGAAGAATTGTATTACATAATGTAAGATGTAACGTAGAAGGGATGACTAATTGTAAGAAGATGGAAGTTGGAGAAGACGTAGTAAGTGTGAGATAATGAATAATCAATAAGCTCGTGTAAAATGGACAGGAACTAGTGGAAAGGCGATAAAGTGCTTTTATATAAAATATCTATGAAGAAGGAATGTCAATAATAAACAGTAATGGAGTGGTAATAAAATCTGGATGATGGGAACAATAATGATAATAAAAAAGTATTGATAAAATAAAATAATAATAGTGATAAACGTGAACTTACATAATAAAGGAAAGAAGCAAAATTGTAATAAGAACTTTACTCTGGCCATGGTAAGGCAAGAGAATGTATGTATCGCTTTTGGATGCAGAGGTCCGGTTTTAGATCTCGAATAGCTAATGCTTCAGCTATACACAGATGGCGAATCCGAAGTCCCTTTGTACGATATTGAGGGACTCTGTGTAACACTGTGAAGCATTCATGTGGGGGTACTCGATGTCCAGAGATGACAAGGTGTTCGAGGATCGAGCTGTTGCTATTCTTCTTTTCTCCTCTGAATAACCAAGCTGGGCAGTGTTACAGAATACGTTTGTGGACTTGACTTTGCATACGGCCGATATACTTTGCTCCACACGAGCAAGTAAACTGATAAATACACATTGAGGGGGCTAAAAGCGGTATCTTGTCCTTAGTGTTAGACTGTATTAACTGTCTGCAGGAGAATGTGATACGTAGAGTGGCTGTTGGAAATGTCTTCTTCAGACATTTAGAAAGGCGATTTCTGAGATATCACCTTTGAATTCTAGGTTCATGAAGAGAGTCCTCTTAGGAACCGTTGCGATGTTTGACACGGTAGGCTTCTCCTTCATGTTTTTGTCGATAAATCTTGGTGGATTTCCATTCTCTAGTAGGGTTTCACGTAATAAATTTAATTCTTTCTCTACCATGTCTTCCGAGAAGATTTTTTTAATCCTTGAGCACATCTTCATAATTCACTTTGGATAATGAATCTGAACTAGTCATTCATTTTCCTGACGAGTACATCACAATGCATGGTGATGGATCTCTTAATAATAATAATCTACTTTATTCCAAAACAGACAGTACTTGTAATACAGAATGGGATTCTGGGCATTTCTCACAATATTGCATCTGATTTACTTAAAATATAAACTAAATTAAAAGTTAAAACAAAATTAACCTGAGAAATTTGTCCACGTTTACCATATAAAGTCAAAAATATTCGAAGCACGAAATCAGATTATTAAATATAATAATATTATTATTATTGTATACTTTAATTCCTAGAGGAACATAGAGCTTCAGCCGTGCGTCTCCATTGAGTTCGGTTCGCTGCTAGAGTCTTCACCTGGCTCCATGTCTGCCCACATGTCTTCATCTCCTCTTCACATGACCTCCTCCAAGTCACCCTTACACTGACGACCAACTCGCCGCTTCCCTTTCGGGTTCCACTCGAGCAATGGCTTGTCTAGTGATGTCACTTGATGGTTTCCTAAGAGTATGGCCAATCCATCTCCATTTCTTCCTGCCTATTTGTTTTACAATCGGTTCCCGCTGGGTTGGTTCGCTCATTGACAGAGATCTCTGTTGCTGATCTTCTCTGACCGGCCATCTGATCTTGAGTGGTATTGAGAGAAAACAACTGTTAATGAAGGTCTGTAGTTTGTTTGAGATGCTCTTTATGACGCGCAGTGCAAGTCTCTGATCCGTATAGTGAGTAGCACTGACTGACTTCACATTGGAGTTGAAACTCCGGATCTTACTTTTGATGCTGAGTGCTGTTGACCTCCACACAGACTTGAGAGTAGTGAAATCTCTTCTTGCTTTTCCGATCCTTGCTTTGATATCCTCATCATTTCCGTCTGCCTGTAGTTGAGACGATGCTTCCTAGTTGGGTAGGTAAAGGAGGTTGTTTCTTTCAGGTTCCTCCCATTTATGCTGATTGTTGTCAGTTGTTGTTGCTGTTGGTGGTGTTGCCCCGGAATTTTCATCACCTCTGTTTTATCTATGTTCACCTGAAGTCCTATCTTTGATGCTTCTTCTGCTAACTTGTAATAATAATAATAATACCAGTAATAATAATAACAGTGAGTTTGTTTCAAACAGTATTGTCGATTCAGTTTGAAAATTTTAGCATGTTATAGAGTATTGAATCTAACATTCTGCTGATATAGTATGGTTACGTGAAATACTAAATTAATAGTTATAATACAGTTTAAATGATGTTCACACGTATGAATAATAAACAAATAGAAATAAAAACAAAAATTGAGAGGATTATAAATATAAGAAGTACAAAATAACAATAAAGATTGACGTTTTAAAGATGGAGGAAATGGTTTGTTTACCAGTGTGAAGAAGGTTAGGTTCTTCATTAATATCACTATTTTCATCACATATAATACGTGCCAAATATGGTGTCGAGGAAATTTTGTACTTAGACATGCGTTCATAAAGTCTTCTGAAATGACTTCTTGTTTTACCTGAAGAGGAGACACAAGGTTCGAGCTGCGGGTGGTTCGGCGGATGCTTACAGTCTTACAAAATGCCTTTAGCAAGTTTGTTGCATGAAATCAAGTGCCTATCAATAATGACAATGTCAATGATATGGCCCTATGGGATACCACTCGCCCTACTTACAATCTTCAGAGTTCCACGAATTATGACATAGTCTTTTTTAAGCAATCCAGGAAAGAATAAGACTGAACAGTATAGAAGAATAGGTAAGATGCAAGAGTTGACAAACTGTAAGGGAAGGAGGAGTTGAGTTATCCCCGAACGCCTTAGCTTCTTAATGTAAAATCTCAGACGAAATATTCTTTTAGAAATCGCTAAGAAATAGGAAGACTAGGATAGGTCAGTAGAAAGAATTAATCCATGATACTTAACTTCAGACTTGATTTCTATACCACTATCATCAATTTCACAACGGTCATAGGAACCAACAGCTTCAATTAACTTTCTTTTACATCGGAAACTGAAATTAACAGTCTGACATTTGGAAGGATTTAGTTTAAGGCCATTAGACGAAGACCGTTTGCAGACTCCTGATAGAAATCTGTTCATCTTAGTACAGTATAGCTGGGAGTTAACAGACACTGAAGCAGTTAGATCGTTTGCATACTTAAGAAAGTTTATTTCGTCATCAGAGTGAGGCAAGTCATTCAAGAAGAAAGAAAACAGAAAAGGAGAAGTCACAGCGCCTCGAGGGACAACAGCCTCAGTAAGCAATGAAGTGGACGACTTCCCCTGATGACCACTCCCTCAAAAAGGTACATAGAATGCACAGCTAAGCAAATCTGATTCCTTCTCTCTGGTATTATTATTATTATTGTATCCTTTAATTCCTAGAGGAACATAGAGCTTCAGCCGTGCGTCTCCATTGAGTTCGGTTCGCTGCTAGAGTCTTCACCTGGCTCCATGTCTGCCCACATGTCTTCATCTCCTCTTCACATGACCTCCTCCAAGTCACCCTTACACTGACGACCAACTCGCCGCTTCCCTTTCGGGTTCCACTCGAGCAATGGCTTGTCTAGTGATGTCACTTGATGGTTTCCTAAGAGTATGGCCAATCCATCTCCATTTCTTCCTGCCTATTTGTTTTACAATCGGTTCCCGCTGGGTTGGTTCGCTCATTGACAGAGATCTCTGTTGCTGATCTTCTCTGACCGGCCATCTGATCTTGAGTGGTATTGAGAGAAAACAACTGTTAATGAAGGTCTGTAGTTTGTTTGAGATGCTCTTTATGACGCGCAGTGCAAGTCTCTGATCCGTATAGTGAGTAGCACTGACTGACTTCACATTGGAGTTGAAACTCCGGATCTTACTTTTGATGCTGAGTGCTGTTGACCTCCACACAGACTTGAGAGTAGTGAAATCTCTTCTTGCTTTTCCGATCCTTGCTTTGATATCCTCATCATTTCCGTCTGCCTGTAGTTGAGACGATGCTTCCTAGTTGGGTAGGTAAAGGAGGTTGTTTCTTTCAGGTTCCTCCCATTTATGCTGATTGTTGTCAGTTGTTGTTGCTGTTGGTGGTGTTGCCCCGGAATTTTCATCACCTCTGTTTTATCTATGTTCACCTGAAGTCCTATCTTTGATGCTTCTTCTGCTAACTTGTAATAATAATAATAATACCAGTAATAATAATAACAGTGAGTTTGTTTCAAACAGTATTGTCGATTCAGTTTGAAAATTTTAGCATGTTATAGAGTATTGAATCTAACATTCTGCTGATATAGTATGGTTACGTGAAATACTAAATTAATAGTTATAATACAGTTTAAATGATGTTCACACGTATGAATAATAAACAAATAGAAATAAAAACAAAAATTGAGAGGATTATAAATATAAGAAGTACAAAATAACAATAAAGATTGACGTTTTAAAGATGGAGGAAATGGTTTGTTTACCAGTGTGAAGAAGGTTAGGTTCTTCATTAATATCACTATTTTCATCACATATAATACGTGCCAAATATGGTGTCGAGGAAATTTTGTACTTAGACATGCGTTCATAAAGTCTTCTGAAATGACTTCTTGTTTTACCTGAAGAGGAGACACAAGGTTCGAGCTGCGGGTGGTTCGGCGGATGCTTACAGTCTTACAAAATGCCTTTAGCAAGTTTGTTGCATGAAATCAAGTGCCTATCAATAATGACAATGTCAATGATATGGCCCTATGGGATACCACTCGCCCTACTTACAATCTTCAGAGTTCCACGAATTATGACATAGTCTTTTTTAAGCAATCCAGGAAAGAATAAGACTGAACAGTATAGAAGAATAGGTAAGATGCAAGAGTTGACAAACTGTAAGGGAAGGAGGAGTTGAGTTATCCCCGAACGCCTTAGCTTCTTAATGTAAAATCTCAGACGAAATATTCTTTTAGAAATCGCTAAGAAATAGGAAGACTAGGATAGGTCAGTAGAAAGAATTAATCCATGATACTTAACTTCAGACTTGATTTCTATACCACTATCATCAATTTCACAACGGTCATAGGAACCAACAGCTTCAATTAACTTTCTTTTACATCGGAAACTGAAATTAACAGTCTGACATTTGGAAGGATTTAGTTTAAGGCCATTAGACGAAGACCGTTTGCAGACTCCTGATAGAAATCTGTTCATCTTAGTACAGTATAGCTGGGAGTTAACAGACACTGAAGCAGTTAGATCGTTTGCATACTTAAGAAAGTTTATTTCGTCATCAGAGTGAGGCAAGTCATTCAAGAAGAAAGAAAACAGAAAAGGAGAAGTCACAGCGCCTCGAGGGACAACAGCCTCAGTAAGCAATGAAGTGGACGACTTCCCCTGATGACCACTCCCTCAAAAAGGTACATAGAATGCACAGCTAAGCAAATCTGATTCCTTCTCTCTGGTATTATTATTATTATTGTATCCTTTAATTCCTAGAGGAACATAGAGCTTCAGCCGTGCGTCTCCATTGAGTTCGGTTCGCTGCTAGAGTCTTCACCTGGCTCCATGTCTGCCCACATGTCTTCATCTCCTCTTCACATGACCTCCTCCAAGTCACCCTTACACTGACGACCAACTCGCCGCTTCCCTTTCGGGTTCCACTCGAGCAATGGCTTGTCTAGTGATGTCACTTGATGGTTTCCTAAGAGTATGGCCAATCCATCTCCATTTCTTCCTGCCTATTTGTTTTACAATCGGTTCCCGCTGGGTTGGTTCGCTCATTGACAGAGATCTCTGTTGCTGATCTTCTCTGACCGGCCATCTGATCTTGAGTGGTATTGAGAGAAAACAACTGTTAATGAAGGTCTGTAGTTTGTTTGAGATGCTCTTTATGACGCGCAGTGCAAGTCTCTGATCCGTATAGTGAGTAGCACTGACTGACTTCACATTGGAGTTGAAACTCCGGATCTTACTTTTGATGCTGAGTGCTGTTGACCTCCACACAGACTTGAGAGTAGTGAAATCTCTTCTTGCTTTTCCGATCCTTGCTTTGATATCCTCATCATTTCCGTCTGCCTGTAGTTGAGACGATGCTTCCTAGTTGGGTAGGTAAAGGAGGTTGTTTCTTTCAGGTTCCTCCCATTTATGCTGATTGTTGTCAGTTGTTGTTGCTGTTGGTGGTGTTGCCCCGGAATTTTCATCACCTCTGTTTTCTCTATTTTCACCTGAAGTCCACGCGGATACGAGGATATATTCTAGTATGCTTTTAAAAGGAAGAAAGCAAGTGCATGTGAAGCTCTATTCTAGAACATGTGATCGACTTCTACCAATCTACCAGGCCTTATCATTGATTTTAAGATAATTTAATGAATTCATGCTAACTTGTCGAGTTTTATTCATTCTAAACTTGAAGAAAACAACAGAAACTTTGGCTACTGATGAATTCAAGGCAGGATTTTGTGTCCAAAGAGAGAGAGAGAGTATACAATCCCTATTTCTAATTTAGTCGTATTGGGATAAACACTGATTTACATTTTTTTAAATTTTTTGGTTTGATTCTTTTCTTATTTGCATATTGATTCTGTGATTGCAAACCCACTTTTCCAACATCCATATATCCTATGAACTATTCTGTAATGGTAATAGGAAAAAGATTTAAACAGTGAAGACAATTTTGTTTCCGATAATTCCTTTTCGAGTGCTGTACAATCGTATATATGTTTAACAAAGAATCCTTAAGATAAATCGAATTTGTCAATTATTAGATGCATCACACAGTCAGTGAAACAGTATTATTCACTGGATGACAAGGTTTCGAACAAAATTTATTGATTGTTCATAATCATAACAAGCATAAACACACGACTTCGAAACCTGGGTTTTATAGTTTTCTGCGTTCTCTCCTATTTGTCGTTGTTGGGGTAGTAGAATTCTCCAGATTTTTGGGTGGATAGGTGTTGAATCATTCCTATTACACGTGTTTGCAGTTGATTCGATAAACAAAGCTTCTGTTGTTATCAATCTCTCCCTCCACCCTGCTGCTACATTAGATTTTAAAACTGTCATCTTATCCCATCCTATTGTATGGTTTGTTGTATGTTATTTCATTTACTGCTATACGTGAACCATTTTGTATATTTCTTATCTTATTCGGGTCAACTTATCTAGATTCTGCTAGGTTTGTATGCTCGGTTAGTCTGACGGTCACTGTCTACTACTTTGACCTATGTATCTGACCTGACAATCATTCCAGCAGGATATTAGATAAACTAAATTGCTTTGTTTTAAAGGCTTCACAGGATTGATCCTGTAACCGACAAAGCTTGTTTCTAATTTAGTTTGTGGGTGGTTTGAATGCAAGCCACTTTTATTCCTGCACTGTTAGGAATTCTGCGTAAGGTTTCCAAAGTTCCTTCTTTGTATGGAATTACTATTGATGATTTAGATTCTTTATTGTTGGTGTTGTCTTGCGCATGTCTGATATGCGTGATTAATGTTACCATTATTATTGTTATTATCACCTTCACTACTATCATTATGTATTTTATTTTTGCATTTCCCTACATACATTCTGTCTAATTTATCAGGGTAATAAATAATAATAGTAGTGATAGTGATAATAATAATAGCAATAATAGTAATAGTAATATTAATCGCGACATGCATGTCAGACATGCACAAGACAACACCAACACTAAGGAATCTAAATCATCAGTAGTAATTCCATACAAGGAATACAACAAAGCATACGATAGGATGGGATAAGATGACAGTTTTAAAATCTAATATAACAGCATGGTGGAGCGAGAGATTGATAACGGAGACTTTGTTTATCGAATCAACTGCAAACACGTGAAATAGGAATGATTCAACACCTATCCACCCAAAAATCTGGAGAATTCTACTACCCCAACAACGACAAATAGGAGAGAACCAAGAAAACTATAAAACTCAAGTTTCGAAGTCGTGTGTTTGTGATTAATAGGATTATGACCAATAAATAAATTTTGTTCGAAACCTTGTCATCCAGTAAATAATACTGTTTCACTGACTGTGTGATACATCTGATAAACAAACCAATATGGAATTACTTACTACCACAGTGCCCAAGTTTTACGCATATATCAAATTTGTAAATTTGTTCTAGAAAATATGTTACACAGTGGAAGGTGTAATCTAGAAGCGGATGGCCGATTGGAGATTAGAATAGGGGGAAAACGTCGGGGTGACGTAATACTTTGGAAAATTAACTAATCATTATGATTGTGTAAAATGGAGAAATGCTAGTTGAGGGACGATAAATGCAATTTATACTGATAAACATTAACATGTTTTATATCAATATAATAACACTAGTAAATTTACACAACGACATGAAACGAAGTCATGGTAGGAACAGTAAGATGAATGAATGTATGTGGTGCTGTAATTATGGTATGTGCTTTGCACCGTCTAAGTGCAAAGTACCATTACAAGACTGGCAGGAGCCTGTGCCTGCACTCACTCTTACAGGTGAACCACTTCAAGTTGTCGAAATGTTTGTGTATCTAGGTAGTTGTGTGACTGCTGGCAGAGGTGTGACGGATGAGATTTTCAACCGTATCATGAAGGCTAGGGTGGTAGGCATCCACTTGAGCCAGCTCTGGCGCCGTCGTGACGTAAGCCAGGCTGTCAAAACTCGGCTATACAATGCTTCGATGAGGGCTGTTTTGCTCTACGCCTGTGAAACCTGGTCTCTCCAAGCTCAGGATGTGCGGTGGCTCTGCGTATTCGGTCATTGCTGCCTCCGCAGGATTACTTGCGTTCGATGGCATCATCGCGTGAGTAATTCTGAGTTTCAGCGGCGTTTGTTTGAACACAGTGGAGATCACCATTTGTTGAGTGTCGTCGTCTGGAAACACTGACTCCGGTGTTTTGAACATGTGCTGCGAATGTCATCCTGTAACGACAGAAGGCAAGAGTCAGGCAACAGATCATTTATTAAGGAAATCAATGCATATTTATATATTTCATGTACATTACTATGGTGATGTCACACAAAATCGAAGACTTACAAGCAAAAACCGACAAACTGGTCGAAGAAGCAGCAAAGACAGGACAACTCCAGGTGGACATAGACAAGACGGAGGTTATGAAAATAACCAACCAACAACAACAACAGCAGCAACATCCAGCGCCAATCACCATCAACGGGAGGGATTTGAAGGAGGTTATTTCATTCACTTATCTAGAGAGCATTGTCCCAACCACAGGAGGAATGGACGAGGATGTCAAATCGAGAATTGGGAAGGCAAGAAACACATTCATCAACCTGAAACCAATCTGGAAATCTTCCGCTGTCACTAAGCCGGCATCAACAACAAAATTCGGATTTTCAATACAAGCGTCAAGTCAATTTTGCTTTACGGATCGGAAACTTGGCGGGTCACAAAGAATATTTCCAACAGCCTGTTGCACACCTTTATCAACAACTGTCTCCGTTCTATACTCAAGATCAGATGGCCGGAAAGAATCACAAACAAGAAACTATGGGAACAAACAAAACAAGAACCAATCGCTCAACAAATATGCAGGCGAAAGTGGAGATGGATTGGACACTCGCTGAGGAGGCCGCTGGGTGACATCGCGCGTCAGGCCAACGCTCGAGTGGATTCCGAAAGGGAAGCGGCGAGTGGGACGTCCAAGGGTGAGATGGAGGAGATCGTGTGATGAGGAACTGAAACAGTATGGATTAACATGGATGCAAGTGAAAAGTACAGCAGAAGACAGAAGCAAGTGGAGACGTGCAGTTGAAGCCCTATGTTCCACTAGGAACCCAAGGGAAGAATAATAATAATATAGATTACTATGGATATTTAAGCAAACGAACACAGTCTTCCGATTGGTTGTCTCTCACTTAAAGTTAATCTTTCATCTATTTGTGACTGTTTCTTGAATGTCAAATCCTCTATATGTTAACTGCATCCACCTACGCAAAGTCTGCTGTGGTCGGTTTTGAATCAATCTTTGTTCACATTTTCTCACGACAAATCTTGGGAACGTAAATATTGACGTGAATTACTGTCTACCAATTTGGCTAGTAGACAGCTCTCACCACAATCCTAGAGGCTTCCGTACAGGTTCGCTAGCCCTGGGACGGGATGGGAAAGGCGAAGAGGTGGTCAGTCCATGCCGTGGCGTCTTGAGATCAAGGATATTTGTGCTAGATTAGCATCTGTTGGTGCGTCATTACTCCCTGGTTGCGGTCCGAGAGATAGCTCGGATCGATGGCTTGAAACGTTATCGGATGTGGCAAAAAGTCGTGATCAATGGCGAACATGCTGCAATTTCCTTCTTTCTTCCCTTCCCGATGATAGTTGACGAATGCTGTTTGAACTTCTTAAGTATGGATGTTTCCTTCCTGATGAAGCTTTTCGTTCTCCAGCCATATTTTTACTTTTAATCGATGTTGCTTTATTATTATTGTGTGGCGCATCTTCTTGGTGCCATATTGTACCAAGTTTTTCTGCGTTTTGAACGCAGAGGCTTGGTTTTAAGATCCAGAATAGCCAGTGATTCGGCTACGCATACAGAGTGTATTCAAAGTCCTTTCGTAGGATAATGAGGAATTCTGTGTCACCCATGGGTTCCAATGTCCAGATTAGAAATGGTGTTCCAGGATTAGGCTAGTGGTATACTTCTTTTCTCCTCTGGCTAGCTAGGCTGAAAAGTGTTCCAGAATACGTTTGTGGACGCGAAGTTGATCTAACTGAGTAGTAATTATTTCTTCTCTTAGTCCTTTTGATTTCAAAATAAATGGTACTGATGAGTTCTTCCTTGGGTCCTCTCCCTCCAAACTGTTTTATGACCAGCCTATAAAATGATCAGTTCAAGTTAAAAATCCAAAATTTTCAAATGTATAAAAGGTATGAAGATGCCACCTTTATTATTTGTGATGATGGTCATTATTTGAATGATATATATATTAAATGCATTTAATTACTGCCATCCAACGAAAAAAATTCTAATTCGAAATGGAAAATGATTCTAACATTCATTTTTCTCTATATGTACTTATCAAAGTTGACTGACAGAACTCTGAACTAACGAATTTATAGAAAGCTGATATGGAATGGTCAAATGACAGATTTCCACACCTGGATACTTATTGGTCAAAGACAGAATCTGATTCGATTACTTGTCACTCATACTTTGAGCATATATGATCCTAATGATCTGGAGGAGACGTTTACATCTTCTAAGAAAAATCCCAATAGGTTTCCATCGCAACATACATAAATTTCATAATATACAGTCAAAATCTCTGACTTGTGACTTAGCATCTGTTACCGCTCAGGTGAGTGTACTGCTCAGCAGTACACTCCGTCCTCCTTTATGGCGGTCAGTGAAACCTGGCCATTGAGAGTGGAAGACATGAAAAAGACTGGTCTTTGATCAAGGGTGCCTGCGACCTATCTCCGATGTGAAATCGTATAATAGGGTGAGCAATATTGAGGTTAGGTTTCCGTCGAGTGCTAGGTAAAGTGGGGAAATCAATAGACGAGGCTGTGAAGTTACATCGACTGAAATGCTTAGGACACGGGTTACGCATGCCTAGCCTTGCCATCGCCTCCCTTGACAATGGACAATGTTAGCTGACATAGGGTCAGGTTGGGAAAGAGCCAGCGGTTGTCAAACCAAAATACGACTTTATCAGTCAATGAAATCCACAACATTTAGTTTAAGCCAGCTATGCAGGTGTAGACTGTTCATCTGGTTGGGGTCCTCAGGATGGTAAACACCAATGATGGCTGGAGACAATTAGTGATATGGCTCAAAATCGTTCTCAATGGGTGATGCAGATGCATCCAATCCTTGTGAATTATAATTTCCAATGAAACGATATTGTTCATCGTTATTACTATCCCTTTTGTCCCAAATCCCTGTCTATTGTCTCCATTTTGCATTTCTTCTACTTTCTTCTCTTGCTTTGCGTCCTACATGGAGTGTGATGACTTGAACTGCCGCACATCGGTGCAAAGTTCTATGCCGAAAACAGATAGACCTGGAAAATGCTGTGTATAAATTTTGAATTCAGAAGTGGCTTATCTATCGAAATACTTAAAAGAAGGGTCTCGCCCTCCCTTAGAAGTAAATTCCCCGCTGTATCCTTGAAAATGGCGTTTTCTAGTCGACTATTACTGTTAATTAAGCTGAAGGACATGATTCCGCAGTTGACCAACTCTATGTGCGTTTATCAATTCGCCTGTTCATGAGTAGCCAGGTACATCAATCGTTGAGCTTGGGTTTGTCCAAGAGGGTGCAAGAACACAATCATGCATGGTTACTGGAAGGTAGACTTGGGGCTATAAGAGGCGCAATCGCTGGATATCCGGCCAATAATGACTACCTTATCTCTACAGCCTCCTTACTTATAGTTATCTACAAGGCGGAAAATAACTTTTGAAACATTAAATGTCGTTTGTGAATTTAGAAAAAGCCATAATTAGACGTAATTCGTTTGAACCGTGTAATGTAATTGCGCAACAGATTTCGAACAATCTGATCAGTAGAATCCGAACAATAAACACCTTAGACACATTTGTTGATGAAGAAAAAAAGTTGACACAAACTCTGATTGATAATAATTATCCCGACAAATTCATCAGGAGATATAAAGTAGTCAGCCGACCCACTCTCCAACTCGCCCCTAAGAAAGATGTGTACATCAAGCTACCCTGTATGGGCCAGCATAGCAGCTTGATAACCAGACAAAGATTGAACTCTGCTGTTAAAAAGACGAATTTTTATGCATCTAATATCATAATAATTGAGAATGTGAAGCCAATATATCCATCCATCTAAGCCCTTTGAACATGCGAAAAATGATGTCCTCCAGTCCTAAACTGAGGTTACTAAAGCTGTCACTAGTCTGAAACAAGGCAAAGCATCAGGACCTGATGGAATGACTCCAGAGGTATTTAAATACGGTGGAGACAGTTAACTAAGTGAAGCTGTTATTTTCCATGACCGCGGTGAAATTGATGACAGTAATCTAGAAATCATTCAGAGGTTAGCTGTCTTAAAATAATCTTTTTTTCTAATCTTTCCTGGTAATCCTACGTCTTAGCAATTTCTAGTAAGATATTTAGTCTTGCATTCTACATTAGGAAGTTAAGGTAGTCAGGCATAACTCAATCCTTTTCTTACAGTTTTTCAACTCTTGCATCCTAGCCAAACTTTGTTATCGTTCACTTTTATTCTCTCTTCGGTTGCTTGAAAATGACTACGCGGAACTCTGATGACCGTCAGTAGGGCGAGTGGTGATTTCCCATTGTGCCATATCATTGGTATCGTCATCGAGAGGCACTTGATTTCATGCAACAAATTTGCTAAAGGCATTTTGTCAGACAGTGAGCATCCACCGCACCACCCACAGCTTTCACCATGCTTCTCCTTCCCAAGTAAAACAAGAAGTCATTTCAAAATACTTTTTACGCGCATGTCTAAGTGTAGAAATTCCACGATACCATATTTAGCGGCAGATATTTTCTGTGTCAAGTGGCAGGCGTGAACTAATTAACCTTCTTTCCACTAGTAAGTAAACGGTTTTCTCCGCCCTTATACCACCAAATCTTATGGTTATTATTTCCACTTTATTTATAGTCCCTTTGCTTTTTGTTTTTTTCATAACTTTAAACACCATTTGAAATCTGTAATAATTGTTATTTTGTGTTCTATTCCCTCACCTTACTATGTCAAGAAAACATTAGAATCAATATTCTAGAAAAAGAAAAGCAAAATAGACACAGTAAACAGAGATATGAGGCAAAAATAATAGTAATATAGAAGAACAATTTGGTTCCTTGCATATTATAAGTCACAAGGAGTGGATGCATCTGCACCAGCTATTGAGAAGGATTTCGAGCCATATCACCAACTATCTCCAGCCCTCATTGCCGTTTACCGTCCGGAGGACCGCAACCAGCCATGAATTCCTCACCTTCCTACCTGGCTTAAAATAACCGTTGTGGATTTCGTTGACTGCTGAAGCCATTTCTTCGTTTGACCACCACTAGCTAGATTTTTTCCAGCTTGACTCTATGTCAGCTAAGATTGCCCATCGAAGCAGGCGATGGTTAGAGATGTACAACACATGTGATGACCATCTCAACTGATGTAAATTTACAGCCTCGTCTATTGATTTCCCCACTTTACCGAGCACTCGACTGATGCCTAACCTCAATATTGCTCACCCTATTATATGATTTCACACGGGAAGTAGAAAGCAGGCACCTACGATGAAAGAAAGCTAGTCCGTCTTTTCTTATCTTCCACTCCTAATTACAAGGTCTCACTGACAACCATAAAGGAGGACGTAGCGGACTGCTGAGCAGTACACACGTCCTATGGTCGACAGCCAGTCGAATATCACGTCTACGCCAGAGACGGCGTAAACTAGCATATGCAAAACTAGCCTTCTGTATCCGTGCTGAGATCTCGTCAGCTATCAACCTGTTGGTGCTGGCTGATGCAACTTCTCAAATAAGGGAAGTGGTCAACACGCTCTACCACTTCACTCTTTATTTCAGTGTAGTCCAGTCGTGTAACATCATCTTACATTTGGCGGGAGCAGATGGTATGCCAAACATTCGCAGATTGCAGCTCAAGGTGTTCAGAAGAATATTGTTTGAAACAAACTCACTCTTATTATTACTATTACCATTATTATTATAATTATAGTTATACTCCTTAGTCTCATTTGTACTCCACACATTTCTGACATTATTCCTACTGTAAATTTGGAAATGTACCTTTGGGTAATTTTATTTATATTTTGAGTAAATGAGACGCAATATTGTGATAAATACTGGCAATTCTATACTTTATTATAAGTACTGTTTTTGGAACAAAGTAGATTACCATTATATTTTGTGCGATGTTGTCTCATCATAATTACCACTTCATTGGAAAATGTATTAATTCCTTACTAATCTTCCTATTTCTATCCTGCTATAAGAATTATAGAATTCATGAACTATTTTATAATCTGTACAACAAATTATATTTTTTGATCAGAATTCGTTATCTGAAAGAGACATTTCGCTGAATGTTGAGGTCTTATTAGTAGCATAGGAATTATTATTTTTATAAAGATTTGATTTTGTAGAATACTTTGAAGCAGGAGGCGTTTGTTGAGATGGAATGACCAGTGGTGATGATATTTTCGATTATTCCACTGCTCATATGGCCAATACCTCCTTTTTGCAGCCACGCTGGATAGTGTTCTTCGGTCCTTTTTGATCGGATACGCGTCAAACGACCGATGCAACTGGCTTCACAGAAACAGGTTAACTGATTTATACACATAGAAATGTTCGGGTGCGAGATCTTGTCCTTTAGGCTTCTGCAGATCGAAGGGCGACTGGAGAACCCCACTCAGTGTTGCCGCAGAGAAAATTCTTCTTAAAGACGTGGAAATCCTCCTCTTAAGGATATCACTCAGAAGGTCACCTTTAACGTCCAGGTTCACATAAAGTACCATTTTGAAACGGATGGAGTCTCTTGCTTTTAGATTTTCTGTTTGATGTTTTTGTCTATGAATCTTGATGGATACCCCTTTCGTATGGAGATTTCTTTCAATGGTGATCCTGCTGCTAGCAGACTGCTTCATGGCGAACCTCGAGAATGTCCCACTCATATCAAATATTGATAAATTCCGATTGTATGCTGGACGGCATCTTTATCATCTGTGATGACGGTCACGATCTTAATCAGTCAATACAAATATATTCAACAACTGTCATTCAGCAACAAAGTTTACTCTTGAAATAGAAAACGGATCTAAAATTCCTTTTATTGATGTTGAACTCACAAGAAGAGCTGATGGAACCTTAAGAAGGTCTATCCACACGAAACCCACGTGGAACAGGCAACTGACAAGCTTCTACAATTGGGTAACAGTCAGTGGAAAAAGAAACCTAATTAGTGATCTTGCTACTCGTGTCCCACGCATCTGCAGCTCTAATAGCCTGGAAGAAGAACTAAACTTCCTGAAAGAAATCTCCATAGAAAAGGGATATCCATCAAGATTCGTGGAGAAAAAATATCAAAGAGAAAATCTGAAAGCAAGAGACGCCATCCGTGTCAAAATGGTACTTTGTGTGAACCTGGACGTTAAAGGTGACCTACTCAGTGATATACTTAAGAGGAGGATTTCCACTTCTTTAAGAAGAACCTTCTTCGCGACAACACTAACAGTAGGGTTCTCCAGTCGCCCTCTGATCTGCAGAAGCCTGAAGGACAAGATCTTGCATCTGGCCATTTCTATGTGTATATATCATTTCGCCTGTTGCTGTGAAGCTAGGTACATCAGTCGTTTGACGCGTATCCGATAAAAAAGGACCAAAGGAGGTATTGGCCATATAAGAGGTGGGATAATCGAGTATTTTGTCAGCACCAAAGATTTGTTTTGTCCTTAAAGTTCCACCACAGGTTTATAACAGTTTTTGAGGACAACTGAATAACTGTTGCGTGCTAGTGTATGACTCATTGGGAATTATTAAATCACGTTTATCAAAAAATACTCACCATGATTGTCTTGGAAGTGAAGTTGACGCTGGCGAGTTACCACAGAGAAGGAAGTTAATACTAAAATTTTTAATATGGACTGAAAAAAATTGCGACAAATAATAATTGTAACGGAAAAATTTTTCAATAATCGTATGCGGACTTGATGCTTATTATTTGTCTTTGTCGGCATTAAATCTCTGATTTTAGTGCTTCTCTTTGTGGTTTTGAAATATATTGAAAATGAGTTATTTTATGAGGTGATTTTGTTTGAGCCATTAATGAAGTCTTTATGTCACACAAACTCGAAGACTTTCGGGCGAAAACCAACAAACTGACTGGAGAAGCGGGCAGCGAAGACAGGACTCTGGGTGAACATAGAAAAGACGGAGGTGATGAAGAAAGCCAATCAACAACAACAGAAACAACCCGCATAAGTCACTATCAACGAAAGAGACTTGACAGAGATTACTTCCCTCACTTATTTATCTATTAACCACAGGCCGAAGGGATGAAGATGTCAAAGCTGGTCAGCGAGCCAGAATCGGAAAGGCAAGATACGCCTTCATCGACCTGAAGCCAGTTTGGAAATCTTCTGCACTAACTCAGCCAGCATAAAGAACAGAATTCGGCTTTTCAACACAAATATGAATTCAGTTTTTCTACTTGGATCAGAAGCTTGCACTGCGTGTAACGAAAAGGATTTCCAACAGGTTACAGATTTTTATTAACAGCTGCCACCTTCGCTAGCTACCTCCATACTGGAGATGAAATGGCCGGCCAGCCGGCGGGCCAAAATGAATTAGCAACAAAAAATTTGGCTGGCAACAAGCCACCGAAGAGCCGACTGCTCAACAAATATGCAGGAGAAAATGGAGGTGGATTGGGAATATAATGAGGAAGCCATCGAATGAAATCTGGCTTAATTCAATCCATTACTCGAGTGGAATCCCATCGGGAAGCGGTGAGTGGATCGTCAATGTGGAGTGACATGGAGGAGATCTTTCGGGGAGGAGGAGACCACAGATTATAGGCAATCGTGGACCCAGATGAAGAGGACAGCAGAAAACAGGACAAAGCGGAGATGTGTTTTTGAAGCCCTATGTACCACTGGGAACCCAAGGGAATAATAATAAATAATCTTTTTAATTTTGATTACAGCTTGATTCCACACCGTATTTTCAGTACAAGTATGGAATTTTCAGCATGGATATCGGTAGCCCAAATTTACAGGCCGACCATAGATATCGGGTGTGCGCCGGCAGGGGATCGAACCCCGGACCATGTGCATCGTCGGCGAGAGTCCTAACCACTGTGCCACCAACCCACATCATAATAAATGAATGAAGGTCGTTCTAACCTTGGACTGTCTAGGGGAATTGTTGGTGTGTTATTGTTATCGTGTGTATGGAAAGATTTTTGGTCCCACCGTGTTAAAAATGTTCCACTTAGTTCTCAGGTACTTCTTAAAGTTGAATTTTGTTTAAACTTTATTTTTCTACAGTACTGGTCTTTCACCAGAAATGATCTTGCCTGTATAACCGTCTAGCGTCACTTTCAAGTTTCGGACAAATATACAGGAGGACTCAGTGATGCGTTTCCTGCTTTCAGATCACATTAGAAATCTGATCCATCCGTCCTCCTCTAAGTCGTGCAATTTACCAGAAAAGAAAACCTTCATTGAATAATTCTTTGAGATTCCCTAATCATTTCCACATTTCAGATTCGATAAGTGTTCCATTTTTGGGCACTTAGTTAGGATATAAAAAAAAATGCACTTAGTTTCAAATCGGGATGACATGAACAACAACATAAAATTGTAGTCTTTCTAGTACACTGTGTACAATTCACCTATCTAAGGGGGATGAGTTAATCAACACCAATGACAACAACTCATCAACATATCAGGGTGGTGAGAAAATATCAAGAAGGTAAAGGAGGCAGCAGTCATCTAAGCACTAAACAGAATACCATTATCCCTCCCTTTGTCCAGTTAACATCTATTCAACTGATGAAATGGTATCACCATCACCTTTTTTAATGCCCTCTCCACCACTCCTTAATCTTATCACATATTCACTGAAGTATAGTTGATTTATTCCCTTTATAATCTAGAGTATTATTGAATCAGACTATTTGTTTTTCTTAGCCTTTATCAACAATGTCTATCTGAACATTTGTTTGCTTAATTATACTGTTTTTCAATTAACCGTGTTATCACACATCACTCTTCGATTTTTCATCAATGTTACTGATAGAATCATTACTATTATTGTTGTTATTATTATTATTGTTATTTCTACAGTACTAAAGAAAAAATAAACGATATGCATTTTAACTGATGTTTTCTTTTATTTATTTACTTAACGCTAATAATGCAATCAGCAGATTAGAAAACTGGTATTTACAATGTCCCAGAAAGAATCATCAACAAGAAAGTCTAGGAATGAATTGGAAGAAACTGGAGAAAATGTCAGTCTGGTGCTTGAGTGTAACTCGAGTAGGAAATGCCAAGTTGAGCGACCGATAGTGACATGCAGGAGGTCGTGTTAATTGGAGGAGACAAGAGACGATGGATAATCGTAGGACCAACCAAAGAAGAGTGTAGAGAACATGGAGATTTACTGTTGAAGCCCTATATTCCATTAGGAACCAAATAAATAAAAATCTTGTCATAGGAATACATATATGAAATTAATAAAGAGCTAAGAGGTGAGAAAATAGACTTAAGTCAAGTTAAAAGGACGACATATTGAAGGTGAAAATAATAATAATTTGCTTTATTCCAGAAACAGTACTAGTGCTACAGTGTGGAATTTTCAGCACATATCCACAATATTTGCATCTAATTTTATCCAACGTTTAAAAGTATTTCAAAAAAATAAATATAAAGACAACAACAGCAAAAAAACACAAAAAATGATTTTTAAAAATGCGAAAAAATACCAAGAAGTAGAAAGGAAAATAAACAGCATAGAATAATATCACAGTATTGGGTAGTGGAAGCTATGATATGATTATGCATGGTGACAGTAAAGCTATAGTCATACAAGAAGTTATCAAATGATATTTAAGAATGTTTATCGCCAAGATGGTCAGTTAACTTGGTTGAAACAACTCTAAACAGTCATAAAATAACATTTCAGGGTTGTTGTTTTGTTTTTTATTGTCGGGTCTAATGTGGTGTTTGTGGTGGTAATGTGAGTAATCCTGCATAATACAAAATTTTAAGATGGTGATAATAGCGTTCACAACCAATGATTGTCAGTTGATATTGCCGAAAAAAATTTAAAAAACGACCGCGAAAACTAGTAACTACATGATGTTTAATGACAGGACAATTCTTGTAAAACTCATAGTGCTAATATACTCGGAACCAGTAGATACACAAAAGAAGGAATACAGGAAAGTACAAAACAGTAAGTCAATGTTAATAATTTAGGTAGCTAAGTATGTTTAAGAAGGAGTTCACTATAGAATACAAAATAAGAGAGAAATAGAAGAGCCTAAATTATGTTATTAACAACAAAGCAAGTTATAGGTTTCGCGCTTAACATTGTCTCTGTCACTTAGAACACTGGCCAAGTATGGTATCGTTGAGTAACAGTGAAGGTCAATCAGTAAACCAAATAACAGAGGTAATAGTACATCTACCCTACTATGTATCCAAACAAAGTTTACCAAGGAAGGTGGTTGTTTAGTGTGATAATGAATTGTTGCTTTGAACGCATAAAGGTGGTTTAAACTTCCTAATTGATAGCTAGGGCTTCAACAAACTTTAGGATACGCCCCAAACACGTTTCATAGATAGGTTTAAAAGATGTGTTAACGTCAATTTTATATTCTGTCTCCTCTGTGATATGTTTGTCAATAGAGGAGCTAGGTCTCCTGTTTTCACCATTAATGGTTTGTGAAGATTGCATCTGTTTCTGGAGCCATTTAAGAATATGCTCTGTTAATCTGTTAATGTCAGTAAAATGTTTGAGCATTGTTCAGTAGATGAAATAAAGTATAATTATATTTCGACAGTCTACACACAATGATAAGTTCTTGTTATAATAAAGGTTTTTGTATTTCCCAATGAATGAAAAACAAAACGATATTGTTTTTACTGACGTTTAGCTATTTAATGCTTATAGCTTTATCAAGGTATTATTAAACCGGAGTTTACAAAATCTCAGCATACGTATAACAAAGAGTTAAGAGGTGAGAAAATAGACGGAGGTCAAGTTAAAGGGACATGTTGAAAGTCAAAATAACAATGAAGATCACTAAACCAAATAACAAAGGTAATAGTACATCTGTTATGATATCAAAACAAAGTTTACTAACTTGATCATCGTTCGTTAGTCTGGGGTCATTTTTTTTGTTATATATATGCTGAGATTTTGTAAATTCCGGTTTAATAATAATGCGTTCTTGTTATTGGTAATATTTCGAGCAAAATTAATGCCCGTGTTCACAGCACTGTTGGAAATGTTTTGTTTTTAATTCAAACATTTATGATTTGTACTCATATATATTTAGTTCATTTTTTGTTCTTTCATTTTTGTGTATTCATAATTATATTCCAAGTTGTTGACGGTTGTACTGCCAAGTCACCCTTGTTACCTTAATGATTCTTAAAACAATTAGTCCCTATAATAAATTTGAGTAAGGCATTTAGAAGACAAATTTCGCGAGATGATATCATTTCGCAGTTTTTTTACAACCGCCTACCATGGACTACATGACCTATTTGAATATGATTGGTGGTTATTAGTATGTACTTTTGTTTTTTATTTAACTGAGTAATTGTCATGATTTTTATTTTATTATTGTTAACCATCTTAATTGTAATGCGGTTATAAAGACACTATGAAATGATATCATCTCGCGAGATTTGTCTTCTACATGCCTTATTCGAATATAGATTCTGTTATAAGTCTCTCTTTCCATTTCTTCATATTAGTTTTTAGAATACACACATTGTCTCAATCGATATTGTGGTTTACGTCCCATGCATGTGCAGCTATAGATGAATTTCTTTCAAGATTCTTGTAGGCTTGTGTTCCTGTTGGTTGACCTTTTGTTAGGCGTTTATGTTCATTCACTCTTATTTTGAGTGATCTGGATATTGACCCACATATTTAGTCGGACAGTCAGCACAAGATATTTTGCAAATCAAGTTGTTTTTATCCATCATTTCTATTGGATCTTTCAGTTGATTTATTTTATTTTTGATTAGATTCGTTGGTTTAAACTTTGTGCGAATCCCAATATTTTTGAGGTTTCTTCGAATTGCCTTTGATGTACCATTTTTGTACTGTATCGTGACAGTTATTTTCCCTTCCTCCTTCTTGCCATTCTCCGATTTACCCCTTTTTTCTTTTTTATATTATCTGCGACAAATTCTTTTGGGTAGTTGTTGTCGAGTAACACTTTGAATAGGACGTTTATTTCTTTACGCTGGTCCTATGGTGTTGTAAGTCTACGTATTCTATCTGCAAGACCTTGTATTAATCCTCGTTTTACCGTGGATGGATGGGCTGAGTGATAACCAAGGTATCTTCAAGGGTGTGAAGTTTTTCTATATAGCGTCGTTTTTATGCTACCATCTGTTACTCTTTGTATTTTGCAGTTTGACATAGGCAGTTCCCCAATTTCATTTTATATTACCATAATGAATTTTATTGATTCGGCATGCCCGTGTACGTGTGAGAAGAGTTTCTCGATATCGTTTTTGTCACTATTACTAGTGTGTCGTCTACATATCTCCGCCAACATCTTAGTGATAACCTGAATGGTTTAAGGACATCTTCTTCCCAATAATCCATGAATATGTCAGCTATTATTGGTGAGATAGGCGATCCCATGGCTACTCCTCCTTCATTTTTTTGGTATATTTTCCCTTCGAATGTGAAATATGTTGTTGTCAGAAGGAGTTCCACCCCTTTTATTATCTCTTCTACGGATAACTGTGTTCTGTCCTTTTCGCTATTATCTTCTTTTAGTTTCTCTTTCAGTGCATTCGTGGCCATTTAAATTGGCAGTTTAGTATAGAGACTGATAATATAATTAAGACTACATTTGATAATATAATTACATAAGGATTACTGAGGTACATGTTTAAGCGAAATAATAAATTATTTCAGTTGTTGGTTTACAGGCATTTGATTGGTTACAGAACTTCGTTATGAGCCAACATCGGTTAAAGAACCATTAAAAAACCTGGGAGAAATGGACGACTGCTATGTCCTAGTTTCGGACTCTTCATAGTATGCACTCACGCCAGGGAGGGTTGGAACCTAAAACCCTCCAGTTACAGTCGCTGAGACCCGATCCAGTGACCAGTGCATGAATTTCAGCTACTGCCGATTCACGATATAGCGCGACCACTAACCAATATGAGGGGTGTGAGGATAAATACTCACCACGGATGACATTAACTAGTAGTTGTGCTATATCCTGAATTGTCAGAAGTCGGAGTTCATGCGCCATTGGATCACGTTCCAGTGGCTTAATGGTCTACGAGCTGGTCTTGTTGTAGCGACGGAAGACGAGGGCCAGGCAACAGATGGTTTACTGAGAAAGTCAAGAAATATGTATAGATTTTTATGTGCATTATTATTCGTTATTGTTAGCAGGGAGGTAGCGTCTTCTGATCAGTTGTCTTCCTGCTGAAGGTTATTCTGTAATCTATTTGTTGCCAACAATTTATTGATGACCCGAATGGTTTTAGTGCAATCTCTAACCAAATAGTAATCTAATCATAAATAGTGGTCGATAGCGGGTCGTGACTATTTGGGGACTGTTCTGCAGTTAATATTATCAGCATATTGAGCCTCAACACAAGAAATAACCAAGAAATCCCTACCTTAGCTTCTATTTGGTAGGATGCCACAGATCTTGGTGAACCACAAACCTTGGCTACAGAAATAGAATGGGACTAATTCCAGATAGATTTTGTGCATACATCCGTGATAATAACAATAGTAATAGTGATTATTATTATTATTATTATATCAGTGATAACAATTCTGTTGATAACCATGATGAACAATGGCAGGGTATTTAGAGCAGTGAAACAGGTGTGGTTTTCCTAACAATGTTCAAACTGACATAGTAGATAAGGGCGTGGAAAACAAATACTAAAGATTACGTAATAACCAGTTGAATGGGAATCAGATAAACTGATGATTATTGTCGTAGTTGTGTATTTATAGTTTTGGCATTTATTACTATTGCCTCGCCATAACTTATATCTCAACATTGGCTGAAAAATGGAACTCCTACGCACATAGCCATTACTGCTGAGCTAGTTGCCTAATGTGACACAGAAGATGAGTTTGACTTTCGAAGGATCCACTGAGAACAATTTGTGTTTAACTTATTTGTTATGAGCCCACCTTGAAAGCATCAGCGAGGCTATCTCAGGCGTCTTACCCGATACCCTATTGAAGACTTACGCCTATTTTTAAAGTCACTCTCTTCAAGCGAGTTTCAGTTATTGACCAACAAAAAGTCAGGAAGTGTTTAGGAATACAGTTTCTGATTATCACAAACCCACTGTAGTAATTTGTCAAATGAAGCAATTGGTAGAAGACTAGTGATGATTCCTATAATTGCACGTCTCGCTTGTGAAGTATTACAGTCTGGAAACAGATATTCTAGATTGCAATAACTCAAGACTAGGTGGGGTTCTCTTTACATTCAGCATAATTAGCCTCACACTCAGCTTTCTATCTTTTACGGGATTACTACCAGTTGAGGAATTAGTCGACCGGTTGTCAAACTTGGGCTAAATCCATGGCTAAAGCACCAACTCCACAAATCTACGTTTGTTGCAGGATTGAAACCCTCGGTCATCGAATTATTAATCAGATGAACTACGCGACTCACCTAGAAACAATGGAATCGACTGTAGGCCTGGGAGTAACTGTCGAGGAACCAAAGGATAGACGCTAAATGGACCTCAGGCTGTTACCCAGTATCCATCACATACATGACTTCTTCTTTGATATATACGTCTCTATTCAGTAAGCTTGACTTATAAAGTTTTTTTGTTTTGCCTTATACTACTGAATACTAATAAGTAAAACAAGATATTTTGTTAACAATATCATTTTCAATAGTTGGTTTGTTAGGATTAGATTTTTGTTTTTACGAGTTTGACCACGGACTGATATCATTTGGAGAACCATTGAAAACAGCCAGAGAGTACTGGACAGCTGTTTCATCCTAGTTTTTTGGGTATCATCGGCAGTACGTAACCGCTGGGGGTTCGAACCAACTATTGAAAATTAATCTGATGCTCCATTATGGGTAAATTTTGTTTTGATAAAGTCTCACAGTGTTATACAGTAATCACGAAAAATACCCATTTATTCATAAGTGAAAACACAGTTTTTGTTCAGCGAAGAAATTTCTTTTCAACGACTTCATTTTCATGAACCTGATCGATGCCATACAAACACATCTCCCTGAACTTGAGAATAACGCATCTCGACGTATGCATTTCTTGTTTGAACTAACAGAGACAGAACGTAGCCTTTTCCAGGATTATATTTCTGACGTCATAAAGAAAAGATCTGAAGATGTTAGAGTAAATGTACTGAAAAGTTGCAAAACAATCGAATCTCACTTTAAGTTTCCGGATTCGCCGGAAAAATACGTTTTCAACTATTCTAACATATCTTTGTCTGATATTCAAATGCAAATCCTATCAATCGGTCTGAAGTTCTCTACTTTTTCGTCCAGAGTCAAAGAATTAGACACAAAAGTTCAGTTTGAAAATCTCATGAATCAAACACATGACTTGAGTCCAATGTCTAGTGAAGACGTTGAACAATTTAAATCTGCATTACGTCATTGTTATTACCAGTACCAAAGAACGCAAGGCAGACAACGATATATGTTATCAAAAGAACACAAATGAATGAATTGCTTAACAACAAAAACATAATACTGATTCCTCCAGACAAAGGATCAGGTATTGTCATTCTTAATCGTGATGACTATGTCAACAAATTATGCACCATTCTGAGTGATGAAGAAAAATTTCAAAAATCAACCGATCAAAAAGACAAGACAGAGAATATTGAGAAAGAATTATCAAAAACTTTGACAAAACTCAAGCGAGAATGCGTCATTACTCCATATATGTTTGAACAGCTTAAACCATCTGGTTCAACTATCCCCCGTTTATATGGTCTTCCAAAGGTGCACAAAGATGATGTCCCTCTGCGACTTGTATTGGATATGCTGAATTCACCGTATCACCCTACCGCTAAATGGCTTGCGGAAATTCTGGAACCAGTGAGATTAAATCTATGTAAACATAGTCTTTCGGACACTTTTGACTTTGTCAGTTGTGTTGATGAAATTAATGTGTCTGGTAAGCATATGATTTCGCTAGATGTTTGTTCTTTGTTCACAAATGTACCACTAGTAGACACTATCTGCTATCTATGTGAGTATATTGATTCAAATAGCATGAACATTGGGTTACCAACTGAATATCTTGAACAACTATTATTGAGATGCACACTGAATGTGCAATTCAGATTTAATGATGTCATCTACAATCAAAGGGATGGAGTTGCAATGGGGTCTCCTTTAGGACCGCCCTTAGCGGACGTCTTCATGGCTAGCTTAGAGAATGGCCCACTAAAGGAAACTATCGATAGTTTGTTTATGTATAAAATATATATAGATGACACTTTCATTGTATGTGACGAAAACGCTTCAACTGCTGAACTTCTTGGAATATTTAATGGTTCTCACCCATCTTTGCTTTTCACGGTCGAAGAAGAGTCGAAATCCTCATTTCACTTCCTTGATGTAAAGCTAGATAGAAGAGAGAATGGTACGTTGCTAAGGTCGATTTACCGAAAGCCAACATTCACTGGGCAGTACACTAACTTCAACAGTTGGGTACCGTTAGGGAGAAAGAGAAATCTTATTCATTCTTTGTGCTCTAGAATTCGTAAAATCTGCTCTGCAGAGACAATCGATAGTTAACTAGATAACTTTCTATCAAATCTCCTTAATAATGGTTATCCTACAAGGTTTATCGAACGTAAAATCAAGAAAGAACACGCTCCCAGACAAATTACAGTGCCAAAGAAGAAACTGTTTATGAGTCTGGCATTCAAAGGTGACACCATTTCGGAATTGATTAAAAATCGTTTATCTAAATGTATTAAACGTACTTTTCCTGCAGCTGACTTGCGACTAGTTTTTACCAGCCGAAATATGATTAGACAATGCGTCAAGGATAGATTACCGCTTTTGTCCACATCTATATGTATTTACTCTTTTACCTGCTCTTGTGAAGCTGTTTATGTTGGACATGGTAAGCGTAATCTCCGAAAACTTCTAGCTGAACACTATCCAGTCTGGTTAATGAAAGGCGAACGTAGAACTGCGAAGTCGTCTATCTGTGATCACCTGTTAGAGTCAGGCCATTTAGCCCCACGTGATTCATCTTTCAAAGTTATCTACATGGCAAAATCGAATCGATCCAAAAGTTTACGTTTTCTTCACTTATGCATAGCCGAAGCTTTAGCTATACATGAACAGAAACCTAAATTATGTGTTCATAAACGTTTTGTCAAACCCCTTTCTTTATCTTGGTCATAGTAATGTTCTTTCTAGTTTTTACTTTATTTTATTTTACCACTTGAATTCTTTCCACTTCACTTCACATCTTCATTCGTATCGTAATCGTACTCCTAATTTTTTAAAATTTTTAGACAACACTTGACATTTTTAAAAATTTTTTCAATTCACTTATAAAACAATCTTTAATAATTTTGTAATTTATCCACTTCAACTCTATCCCTTATAACATTTTAATTATCGTTATTCTTATCACATATATGTATATTGACTGAGCAATTATTTAGTGCCACTTAATGACCTTTTCTGTAATATAAATACGACTGTACAGCTTGAAAATGAAGTCGTTGAAAAGAAATTTCTTCGCTGAACAAAAACTGTGTTTATACAGTAATGTTTACTGAGAGACTTTACTGTGAGACTTTATCAAAACAAAATTAACCCATAGTGGAATTACACTCTACCACAGTGCACAAGTCTTATTCTTATATCAATAATCTGATGCTCGCTAGTGACTGGCTGGCTACAGGACGGAGTTTCCTGGAGTTCTAGTAAGAAGTCGTGACCAGTGAGGTCCATTCAGTCAAGTGTGAATATGGACTTCCCACTGATGTCACTAGTTGGTGCCAGTCGCGTTAAATGCATCACGAATTAATAGAAGTTAGAATTCATGAGCTGGCCATTGAATCGTGTCCCAGTGAGTGGCTGAATGGTATACGAGCCAGCTTGCCTTGTAGCCGGAAGGTCCTGGACCCAGTATCCATTGGGTGAGTACTGCCAATGATTCCCAGAAAAACTAGGTTGAAATATCTGTCCAGTTACTCTCTGGCTTTCAACTGTTCTTTGACTATGTCATTGTTCTGTGAACAAAACAGGTCATTTCCACAGAACTGCATATATTTTAGTGATAACATTCTACTTCGTCTGACGAAATTTTTTATTTTGTAATTACTCTGTACCCGCTGGATATTCTTCGCTTCTACTTCACTATATCTTGAACCTGCTGTATCCAAGCCTTGACTTTTGCTTCCTCAGTTTGTGAACTTTTGTATTTTTGATCATGGATGGCTTTTTGGACACATCGCTGCTGAAAGTGTTTTGGATGGCATTCAACTTTTTATTTGTAATTCATATTCTGTACTCTTTTCTGTGATACGTTATCATACGTTGGAATAATAAGTTACTTTGGATTTTAAGCGGAAGTCAAGAAAGCTACACGCAACACCCTTGTTTAAACATATTAGTACTTTCGATACACTGTGGAATTTTCAGCAAAGCCAACTACTCGATAGTGAAGTGAACCGGGACCTTCCTTGTTGATAGGAAGAAATACTCACCACACTCCAAGACAAATACTAAGACTGCTTTAATGGATAAGATCTAGAGATGCCTTTCTCAAGGGAAAATAATCATCATTTCAACATTTAAAAGACATAACGACTAACCGGAGAAATATTTACTTTTCAGTATGCACAACATTCTTGATACTGAACAATTTGATTTGATTTTTGATTTACAGCTTGGTTCCACACAGTATTTTCAGTACAAGTGTGGAATTTTCAGCATGGATATCGGTAGCCCAAATTCAGGCCGACCATAGATATCGGGTGTGCGACGGCAAGGGATCGAACCCCGGACCATGTGCATGGTCGGCGAGAGAGATCTATTTTTCGTAAACAAACATGGAGTGGACAATATCTTCATTTTACCAGTTTTGTTCCTATCCAGTATAAACGTTCCCTAGTGAAATGTTTGTTCTCAAGGGCCCAAAAAATATGCATGAGTGACACAGTGATGGATGAGTTTCGACACATTTATTCAGTTTTATTAGCTAATGGTTATCCGGAAAACTTTATCACTTGTCACAGTAAAGAAAGACCACATCTCGAAAAGACAGCTTCGGTACCAAAGAAAGCTATATTTATTAACCTACCATTCAAGGGTGATCAGATTATGCACTTGACAGCTCAAAGACTCCGGTCAGCCATCAAACGCACATTCTATGCCGCATCTCTTTTCCTCACTTGCCGAACATTTTCAATCCCTGTACCTACGAAATTCTGTGGACTCTACTTCAAACTGTATCTACAAGTTCACCTGCAGCTGCGGTGACACCCATATAGGCAGAACCAATAGAATGTTCCAGTGTGGTCGTCCAAAAGAACATGTTTCAAAATGGTTATTTAGTCACGTCAAAAATCCAGTACAATTAATCTGAATAGAAATCCATCATCATCCATTGCAGAACACTTATTAATGTCAGGTCACAAAATCAATATTCATGACTGTTTGACATTTATTTCACATTGGTCTAATTCAACGTTGGTTATTGAAAGTAATGGAAGCACTTTGGATTAATCGCATAGAGTTTTAACTGCGTGTACAAAAAACAACAGACGTCAACCTTCGCCTACCATGGACTACTTGACATATTTAGATATGACTGGTCATTAGTATGTAGTTTTGTTGTTTATATAACTGAGTAATTGTCATGACCTTCATTTTATTATCGTGAACCATGTTAATTGTAAAGCGGTTGTACAGAAACTAAGAAATGATATGATCTCGCGAAATTTATCTTCTGAATGCCTCATTCAAATTTATCAAAGGGACTAATTGTTTTAACTAAACAATATATTTACCAGTCTAGTGATGAAGAAATGTGCATCCTCCACCAATTATATTTGATATTCACTAGGTAATGTTAACAGACGTATCAATTCATTAATAATTCCCATCCCACTGATCCAAAAGAGAAACCTGGTGCGCACACTGTGTTCAAGGATTAGAAAAATCTGCTCGGAAGACATGGTAGAGAAAGAATTAAATTTATTACGTGAAACCCTACTAGAGAATGGACATACACCAAGATTTATCGACAAAAACATGAAGGAGAAGCGTCCGGTGTCAAACATCGCAACGGTTCCTAAGAAGACTCTCTTCATGAAGCTAGAATTCAAAGGTGATATCGTGGCGGAAATTCTCAGAAGAAGACACTTCCAATAGCCACTCTACGTATCACATTTTTCTGCAGACAGTTAATCCAGACTAACACTAAGGACAAGATACCGACTTTGGCCACCTCGATGTGTATTTATCAATTTACTTAATCGTGTGGAGCAAAGTATATCGACCGTACGCAGCGTCAAGTCCACAAACGTATTCTGGAACACTGCCCAGCTTGGCTAGCCAGAGGAGAAAAGAAGAATAGCAACAGCTCGATTCTCGAACACCTTGTCATCTCTGGACATCGAGCACCCCCACATGAATGCTTCACAGTGTTACACAGAGTCCCTCAATATCGTACAAAGGGACTTCGGATACGCCATCTGTACATAGCTGAAGCATTAGCTATTCGAGATCTGAAACCGGACCTCTGCATTCAAAAGCGATACATATATTCTCTTGCCCTGCCGTGGCCAGAGTAAAGTTCTTACCACAATTTTGCTTCTTTCCTTTATTATATTAGTTCACTATTATTATTAATACTTTTATTATCATTATTATTCCTATCATCCAGATTTTATTACCCCTCTATTAATGTTAATAATAACATTGCTTTTCATACAGATTTTATACAAAAACACTTTATAGTCTTTCCACTAGTTCTTGTCCATTCTGCAGGAGCTTATTGATTAGTCATTATCTCATACTTATCACGTCATACCAACTTCTGTCTCCTTTCTAACTTACAACTAGTCATCCCTTCATACACCTAACATTATGTAATGCACTTTTTCAAGGACAAAGTTTACCAGTATCTGACTGGTCTAAAGATTTCTTTGTTAATTATAATTGCAATTGTACAGCTCATGAAAATGAATCGTCGAAAAGAAAATTTCCTTCGCTGTTTGTGCTTTTTTCTTATGATTCATTTCGTTCATCCAGACATTATTGAAAAGAAAAAAAGTAGCCCAGCGAAGAGGCTGTTTTCGGCGAATTCATTTTCCTCTTTAGCTATAAAATCGCATTTATTAACAATCTTTTGGAGATGAATAAGTGTATTACACTCACGTAATAAGGTGAGCAATTTGATGAGTCAGTTTCGACTAGGATGCACACAGAAGCGAAGGAAAATATGGAATTACATAGGAGTTGTGAAGCAATTCAAGAGTTATAGGAAGTCAGAAAAACAGCCATAAAATAACAAGTCAGTATAAATCAGCACGGTTATTGCCATGATATATTAGAAGTGGTTAAATGATTCTCTTTTGTATACATAACTGTGCTTTCTCCAACTGAACGACTAAGGCTTCAGCAATCAGAAGGAGTAATAAAAAGACAGTTGCAGCGAATAAAATTTTCTCTTCGACGAAGTCATCAACTAGACAGCTGTACATTCGTGTATCTTGAATAAATGGGTGGGAAAGTTCCAGAATAATTTACGGTCAGGGTCAAATTATTAAAATTACAATTAGGAATAAAAATGTCATAATAAACAGAGGGGGGTGCGGATACAACTCAAACAAAGTAGCATCACAATTACTCAGATGATTGACATATTGTGCAATTAGGGGTTAGAAATGTAGAAATAACAAAAATAGACAGGATGTTTGGATAAGAAATCTAGTGGGATCATAACTAGTGGGACGAATAATTGTTTATGCGGTTAGGGACTATATATGTAGAAATAATAAAATGACAAAATAGACAGGAAGTTCGGATATGAAAATATGGTAGTGTAAATAGGGATTAAGAAAATTTTAATAATTCCTCAAAGATTCGGAAGGGGAGTAAGTGATTGACGAAGAACTGCGTAATCTCCGAGGAACCCTGATGGAAAACGGTTTTCGCCTAGGTTCATAGACAAGAATCTCAAATCAAAGAAGACTTCCGAATAAGTTCAATCTGTTCCGAAGAAGGCACTTAATCTATAATTCAAAAATCCTTCGTAAACTCCTCTCCAAATCTCTGAGGAAAACATACTTCGCCGAGAGCCTACGACTAACGTTTTCCTGCAAAAAACTGTTCAGCCAGAAAGCGAAAGACAAGCTGTCAAATTGGGGCACTTCAGAGTGCATATAACAGTTTACTTGCTCGTGAGATGATGACATTGACCTCACCATGCGCCAACTTGAAAAACGCACTCGTGAACACTATCCAGACTGGCTAGTAAAAGGAGAACGAAAACGTGTTTATATTTTAGTGACAGAACATCTGGTCAATTCAGGACATCCAGCGCCTTTCGAAAAATCCCTCAAAATAATGTACAAGATCTGAAAAAACTCGTCAAGGGGAGTAAAATTAAGACATCTGGGCATAGCCGAGGCACTAGCCATCCAAAATCTCAAACCCACGCTGTGTCCAAAAGAAATATGCCCTGCCATAGTTATCATAAGCAGGTAATTCTTCTATTAGTGACTTTCCCGTTGCCTTTCTTATCCAAACTTCCTGTTTATTCATGTTATTTTCAAGCTTTTCTTAATCCTTATTTTCACTAACATATTTTCATACCCGAACTTCCTGTTTGTTTTGTCATTTTATTATTTCCACATATTTAATCTCTAGTCTCATAAACAATTGTTCGTGACATTAATTATGATCCCGCTAGATTTTTTATCCAAACATCCTGTCTACTTTTGTTATTTCTACATTTCTAGCCCCGAGTTGGAAAATATGTCAATCTCAGTAATTATGATGCTACTATGTTTGAGTTTATCCGCCCCCCCCCTGTGTTTATTGTGGCAATTTAATTCCTAATTCTAATTTGATTAATTTGACCCCTAATCGGAAATTATTCTGGAACTTTCCCACACATTTATCATAAATACACGAATGTACAGCTATCTAGTTGATGACTTCGTCGAAGAGAAAATTTTCTTCGCTGCAACTATTTTTTTATTATTCCCTACAATACGAAGGAGAAGAAGGCGTATTGCCTTTGGCAGTTTATTCTTTGTAGGCTACTTTGAAGGAGGCATTTGTTGAGATGGAATGACCAGTATTGAAAAGGTGTTACTATCCTCTTCCATGAAAGAATTGCAGCTTAATGCAATTGAATCGCTAGGGGTGAAGATCAATTTGCCGAAAAGAGCCTCTTCACTAGGCTACGTGTTTTCTTTTCATTAATGTCTGGATGGGAATTATTCCTGAACTGATAAATTAGCTAGCAACATTTGTTTTCTAACTGCTCAAATGGGGATTTTTTTCCATTTTGCAATTTTTACAGCAACCGTTTTGTGTTGAAGGTGCCCAATGAAGGCCTACTGAAGCAATAACTTACGTGTGCTTCATTACTGACTTCACTGAAACCAACCGGTATCTCTAATATCTTACTGTAAATCTTTACGTCATAGCATAGTTCAACAGAAATTTAGAACATTAACAATGTCACGCACTAAATAAGGCTGATCCACTTGAAGCATTTACTAACGAGTTATGACAGAATATTGTTGAAACGTTCTGTACTTTGGATGAACCCCTAGATCATTTAAAGAAATCTTTTCTAAGTTAATTGGATCAAGTTTCTGGCAAGAGGGACGAAAATAAACGGGATACGATTTCACAGAGTCTGGATAGCGAAACTTTAGAAATGGGATTCCACTCAACGCCGTAGTCTGTGTATTTATAATTCTTTGGATATCTTCCTTTATGAAATAAATTTGTAATTGTAATTAATCCATCAGTTAGCTGAAATTCTCGTGATAATATTGTTACAAATGAGTAAAATGGGTCTACTAGTTCAGTCTGATAATTTTGCAGTTGATCTATCTTCATGCGAAATCTAAGCGACAAAGCAGTTTTAGTGAAGAGCTACTTGATATCCGCACTTTTATCAAAACAACTGTGTCGGTCCGTTGTAGATTTCCACTTTACTGCCATCATAGGCTTTCGAAAATCTTCATGTCTCTGGTACGGGTCACACAACTGATGACAACTGATTTCGCACCTGCGCCATTGTAAATCCTACAACTGTTGACATGAGGATTCAAAATTGCACTGTCCGGCAACCATTGCAAACTTCTTCAGATTGACAATTCGGAATCATCATCATCATCAGGAATGTAGAATTTTCCACCGCCCATCAAAACAGGATGTCAGGATTCAGGAAGCATCGATCGATTGAAAATATGGTGTGTTGTTGAGGAGCCAGTACTGTTTTGACCTAGTGACCATTATTATTATTGATTCCTTTAATTCCTAGAGGAACATTGGGATTCAGCCGTGCGTCTCCATTGCGTTCGGTTCTCTGCTACAGTCTCCACCTGGATCCAAGTCTGCCCACACGATTTCATCTCCTCTTCACATGACCTCCTCCAAGTCACCCTTGCACTGACAACCAACTCGCCGCCTCCCTTTCGGGTTCCACTCGAGCAATGGCTTGTCTAGTGATGTCACTTGATGGTTTCCTCAGAGTATGGCCAGCCAATCCATCTCCATTTCTTCCTGCCTATTTGTTGCACAATCGGTTCCTGGTTGATTTGCTTATTGACAGAGATCTCTGTTGCTGATCTTTTCTGACCGGCCATCTGATCTTGAGTATTGAGCGAAGACAACTGTTAATGAAGGTCTGTAGTTTGTTTGAGATGCTCTCTATGACGCGCTGGCCAAGTCTCTGATTCGTATAGTAGTACTGACTGACGTCAAATTGGAGTTGGAAATCCGGATCTTATTTTTGATGCTGAGTGCTGTTGACCTCCACACAGACTTGAGAGAAATGAAAGCTTGTCTTGCTTTCCCGATTATTGCTTTGATATCCTCGTCAGTTCCGACTGTAGTTGCAACGATGCTTCCTAGTTGGGTAGGTAAAGGAGGTTGTTTCTTTCAGGTTCCTCCCACTTATGCTGATTGTTGTCTATTGTTGTTGTTCTTGTCCAGGAATCTTCATTACCTCTGTTTTCTATATGTTCACCTGAAGTCCTATCTTCTCTGGATGATTCTTCTGCCAACTTGTTGCTTTTCACTTGTATATCTTCCAGTTTGTGTGAAATCAGACATGTATCATAGGCGAAGTCCAGATCCTCCAGGATTTTGTGTGAGTCCATTTTATGCCTTGTTCCTCATTGCCCACTGTTTGTCGCATTATCCAGTCTACTGCAATCAGGAAAATCATTGGCGATAGTAGGCAGCCAGCTTGTCTTACTCCTGTCCTCACTTCGAAGGATTCCGTAAGTTTCCCGTTGTGGATTACTTGGCATGCAGCATTGTCGTACAGCAGTTGGATGAGATGTATAATTGTCGGTGGCACCCAATAGTGGCGAAGTAGTTGCCAAATCACCTCTCAATCGACGCTGAGCCATCGAAGGCCTTTTCAAAGTCAATGAAGTTGAGTGAGGTAGAGAGGTGACTGCCATTCCAAGCTTTGTTCAATGATGATCCGTAATGTGAATACCTCCCATTTGAAATAAAAGCAGAATCCCTGAGACACATTCAGCAGAGAGTGTTGCAGCCTCCACACAGTAGCTTATACCGAATTCTGCAGTTGAGTCACATATTTCTCTGACTGGTTAGCCACTTATTATCCCCATTTCCAGAGGGGTTATTTTGAAGCTAGAAAGTTAACTGGAATAAATATTTCTTTTGTGTGAACGAAGGATTGTGACTGCATTTTCAATCTGTTGAATAGTTCTTTATGTTTCGTGACTAATTTAATCCTCCCGGATGCATATATAATCAGCATGCAGTAGGCTCATTTTAGATAATGACACCTGCTATTCTGCCATCCCTGCAGTATTATCTCAAGTTGTAATTGATGGAGAAGAACATGTTATTGAATACTGTAGTGACCCGTTGATTTGAACGGAAAAGAACTAATGCATTACCAGGAAATAGATGTTGACCGCTGTATCCTTCATTCGCAAGCACTCATCTTATATCTTCGAGTAAATCTTTCATACTTGGAATAGACCATGAAGTACTCCAGTGGTTATGGAACTCTAGGGATTCTGAATGTGAGAGTGCTAGGTGGCAGGAATATCTTGAGGAATGTGACTTCTTCGAGTGCGTTCACCGGCCCGCCTATAAAGAAGATATAGAAAGTGGCAACAGACAACAAAGGGAAGTTGAAGAGATAGAAACCGTGTGATTAAAATTGATATGATTATGACTGGCAATAATTTATGCTCGAAACCTTGCCATACAGTTGTTGTTGTTGATACTGCATCCTCAATGTGTGATATTTAAAATAAGCCTACCTAATATAGAATTACATTCTACCAGAGTGTGACGAATTTCTACAAATACATTATTAATATTATTGTTCCCTTGGGTTCCTAGTGGAACAATGTGCTTCAACTGAAAGCTGGAAAAGCAGCTGGACCAGATGAAATAGCCCCTGAAGCACTGAAAGCGGACCCAGAGACGACAGTAGATATGCTGACTCCATTATTGCAAAAGGTCTAGAAGGAGGGAAGGGTGTCTACTGACTGGAGGAAAGGTAACCTCTTGAAACTACCAAAGAAGGGCGACTTAGGACTCTACAAATACATTAATGGACTAAAACTTCTCTTTCGCTGTTTTCCCCCTATCATAAATGCAAAATAATGTCTAGACAGTGAAACACACCAAATGAAATTTATGATACATCATATGACATAGTAAACCTTTAAAAATAGTATTGAATATTGTACACTGTCAAGTTTTCTTTTTTTCATTATTGTTTTTCTACAATATAATGGTAGGATGATAAAAATGAAGTAAGCATAATTTGTTGATTTGAATACACCCTATACTTTTGTCGCCACATATTCTGTTAGAAATTTTTGCGGAGGAGGATGTTGCGGAGGAGGAAAAGTCCAATGCAGATTAAATTAGGGTAGAATTCGGTCATCAAAACATGAGACTACAAATCCATTAAAGTTTGTTTAAGGGATGCAGCAGACAGTGAGACAGTGTTAATCACTCGATGAAGAGTCGGGTACAGTCTGTTAGTCCATCTCCACCCACATAATAATGAAAACAAAACTCGCAGTTCAGCAAAGAGTCTCCTTTCGGCGACGAATTCATTCACTTGACTGTTCAATCGAAATTATAGATAATTATTATTTTTGTATGTATGTGTGTACATTAGCTTTGTCAGACGAGAATATAAATTAGTTAGGGTTGTTGTTTAACTAGAGTGGTGGGAATGAAGATTAGTATGAGGGTAGTCGTGATGAGTTGTCACAAAATAGTTGTCAATGTTAGTCAATGCATATCATTATTCATTATTGTTTCCTTTAATTCCTAGAGGAACATAGAGCTTCAACTGCGCGTCTCCATTGCGTTCGGTTCTCTGCTACAGTCTCCACCTGGCTCCAAGTCTGCCCACACGCTTTCATCTCCTCTTCACATGACCTCCTCCAAGTCACCCTTGCACTGACGACCAATTCGCCGATTCCCTTTCGGGTTCCACTCGAGCAATGGCTTGTCTAGTGATGTCACTTGATGGTTTCCTCAGAGTATGGCCAGCCAATCCATCTCCATTTCTTCCTGCCTATTTGTTGCACAATCGGTTCCTGGTTGATTTGCTTATTGACAGAGATCTCTGTTGCTGATCTTTTCTGCCTGGCCATCTGATCTTGAGTATTGAGCGAAGACAACTGTTAATGAAGGTCTGTAGTTTGTTTGAGATGCTCTATATGACGCGCTGGCCAAGTCTCTGATCCGTATAGTAGCACTGACTGACTTCACATTGGAGTTGAAAATCCCGATCTTATTTTTGATGCTGAGAGTTGTTGACTTCCACACAGACTTGAGAGTAGTGAAAGCTTGTCTTGCTTTTCCGATTCTTGCTTTGATATCCTCGTCAGTTCCGACTGTAGTTGAAACGATGCTTCCAAGGTCGGTGGGTAAAAGAGGTTGTTTCTTTCAGGTTCCTCCCATTTATGCTGATTGTTGTCTGTTGTTGTTGTTGCTGTTCGTGGTGTTGCCCAGGAAATTTCATCACCTCTGTTTTCCCTATGTTCACCTTAAGACCAATCTTCGCTGGGTGCTTCCTTCACCAACTTGTTCTTTTTCACTTGCATATCTTCCAGTTTGTTGGAAATCAGACATATATCATCGGCGTTTGACATAGATATAGCACACAAGCCAGTCATATCGCTTAATTCGATATTATGCAGACCAAAAGATCCAACAGAAAAAGGGGATAAAATTAATACCGTTTACAAAATAAATTGTATGAACTGCAACAAGCATTATATCGACCAAAATGGGTGTCCCCTTCGAATCAGAATCCAAGAACATAAATCAGCCGTGAGAAGACACGATATATATTCTTTAGTATCAATGCATATAGACATTAATGGTCAACAATTTGATTAAGATAATGTCAAAATCTTAGACAGAGGAAACACTAAAAGTACCACGGAATTCCTAGAAGCCTGTTACTCAAACGAAAATGCAATTAACAAGCACGTTAATATAGACGAAATATACCAACTAATAAAAAGTAAATCAGGTGACCAGAAAGTCTAAAATCCAAGTCAATAGAAAATGGTCAATACATATGCGAAGATAGTTACCAGGAGACGCAATTATATCACTCATGAAGAAATTTAAATCATTTCACTTTATGATAAATATTGTGCTGAAGATGTTGTCCAGTAGGACGACGAAAGCTCCGCAACTAAACCAACTAGCTTAGAGAACACTATTAATTGCAAAACAAACACAGTCTTCTGATTGGTGGTTTCTCACCGAAAGTTAATCTTCCATCTCTTTGTGGCTGTTTCTTGAATGTCAGATCATCTATATGCTGACTGCATTCGCCTACGCAATGTCTGCTGTGGTTGGTTGTTGAATCAGTCTTTGTTCATACTTTCTCACGACCAATATTGAGAACGTAAACACTGACGTAAATTGCTGTTCACCACTTTGGCTAGCAGCCAGCTCTCACCACAAATGAACCACTACCGCCTTTTTGACAACCACGTGGGACAGTGGTCTCAAGTTCTTTTGGACCGGACACACGTCGAACGACCTATGTACCTGGCTCCACAGCAACAGATGAGCTGATATATGTACATATAAGTGGTCAGATGCAAGATATTATACTTAAGGCTTTTGCATACCAGTGGGTGGTTGGAGGACGCCACTCATAGTGATTCTTAGAAAAATATTCTTTTCAAAGACGATGAAATTTTTATCTTAATGATATCACAGGCTGAGTCTCCCTCGAAATCCAGATTCATGTAAACTATCTTTTCTGCAGCAGGTAGTGTTCATTTACTCCGGAATTTTGGTTTGATGTTCTTGGCAGTGAATCTTGGTGGGTATCCTTTTAGATGAACGTTTCTTCCAGAAAATCCAGTTATGTTTCTAGGGTGTCAGGACTGTGGATGCGTCAGATGCGAGTGGCAGGGGATTTATTCAGATTTCTTTTCCATTCAGCGGACACCCAAATGCAGAAACTTGTTAGTTGACCGTTTCAAGTAGGCTTTCTATGGAATGATCTTCTCAACGTTCCGTCAGGTTGTTTTGTTAATTCCACATCAAGGAAGGGGATTTTGGATTCGTTTTCCATTTCTACAGTGAATTTTATTGCTGGGTGGCAGTTGTTTAATATTTGTAGAAATTGACTGGAGCCGTAGCTATTGCCGTAAATGATGAACCATATCGTCTACTTACCGTTTGTGCAGTTGTAGATCGTCAGTGGACAACTTTAATGGACCATTCTCAAGGCTAGCCATAAAAAGGTGTGCTAGTAATGAACCCAAGGGAGATCCCACTGTACTACCGTCCTTTTGTCTGTAGATGGTGTTACTGAAAGTGAATCGTATATTGAGAGTACATCTCAGCAGCGGTTCTTTTAAATATATTGTTGTGATTCCAATGTTGAACTGGTTTTAATCTAAATATTTACACATAAAACAGATAGTTTCTGTAAGAGGGACAGTGGTGAAAAGTGATTCGATGTCGAAAGATAGCATACTTTTTTCGGTAACATTCATATCTTGGTATGCCTGAATTTGGGCAACCGATATCCATGCTGAAAATTCCATACTTGTACTGAAAATACGGTGTGGAATCAAGCTGTAAATCAAAAAAAAAATGCAGTCAGTGAATTTGAAGGTGTCACAAAGCGTTTAGGTGTAGAGATGTTTCCTTACAGATTCCAGAATATCAATCAACCACCTTGCAAAAGAGTAATACAGGGAACCTGACATATCCAGAATTAGACGGAGTGGGTGACCAACTTTGTGTAACTTTGATAAACCATGCAGCCTTGGTATTGCTGATCCTGTTGGTCGGGTTTTATCATGGAGATCACAGCTATTCAACTGATTAGTATTCATTCTTCTTAAGACGTCTGTAAGCTGCTTCTCATTTAAATTATTTTTTCTCTTTCTTTGGGAGGTTGCGAAAATCTACTTTTGTCTGCGAGTGTATTCTTCATTTTCCCCATATAATCTTTTCGGTCTAGACGAATTACACCAGTAACTTCGCAGGACTGGTTATTATCAGTTCTATGTTATCTTTCAACGTTTTAAGTTCTTCTAGGTACTGCTTTGTTACACAGTTACTAACTTTCACTTTTGTGCTGAGATATTGGCCGCAGCAATCAATGATAGTTGATTTAAATCGTTTTTAATTGATCGTCAGAAGTTGGGATCAGATCATTCATTTGGCTCATTGAATTTCCAAATTGTACGCCAGTATGGAGTTTGTCAACGTTGAAGCTGACATCGCAAAAGTTTTCGCCCGAAGAATAGGCTTCCAGCTGCAAATCAGAAAAAATTTACTGAGGAGTAGTTGAACACAAACTTCGTAGAGTCTTCAAGAAATTTACTTGGAGGTTTCATCAGTATGAGACTATTGGTGAGCTGGATTAGAGCACGCTGAGGATTTTTCTTGCTAACTCTATTGACGTACACTGTGAATTTATCACATAAATCTGGGAGTAATTCGTATAGAGCTTAGGATCTGTGGGTGTTATTTCGTTGGAGTTATGGGATGCATGACTGAATAGAGTCGGCAAAATCCAATGCATTAATATTTGGCGAATACACCGAAGGGAGACTCTTTTTGAAATACGTGCTTTGTTTTTGAATAATTTGTTACTCATATTCTAAATGTTTGTTGTTCCGCGGTTTCTGGGCCTTTCGTATTCATTATTGTTATTATTAGACGTTTTCAAGCACGTAATTCGTCATTTTTATAGGTAAATTTGGTGTTTGTGTTTCCTATACCATATTATGCGTCGGTGGCAAAGCGGTTAAGACGCTCGCCGACCATGCACATGGTCCGGGGTTCGATCCCCACCCATGGATGCACTCCTTTACCTCGCTAAGCTAGTAGTATAACTGGTAAAGAGGGAAGGTTCGGCATAAGGATAGCAACCCCATCCTGTAAAAATAAACACTGCTACAGAAACTTCAAGCCTCTAGCTTGAAGCCCTGTGTTCCACTAGGAACGTGAAGGAACAAAAAAAATACCATCTTATACTGTGATTATGGATCAGTAAAGCGTTATCCTGCATCGCTATTTACCCAGATCATTCCACACACTAACCAGAATCTTCAGGTTTCGAGAACATTGAGACATGCAAGCCAGAATTCAGTAATAATAATTTGCTTTCTTCCAAAACAGCACTTATGATGTTGTGTGAAGTTCTCAGCATTTGGTACAATATCGTATGTAATTTATTCAACAATAACCAGATTTGTTAGTAGCAACCTTTTGGTATTAGAGGCGAAATTAAAGTCAAAAATGAGCAGAACTTTAAAATGATGGTAATAGGCAAACGGAATCCCCAGAACCCATTAGTAGTGAGAACAAGGGGCCTAGCTCCCCTATTGTGAAAAATATTATAGAGACAGGAAATAAAATTAATGTTTACACGTCTTTTAAACTTATCTATAAAGCGTGTTTAGGTCGCATCCTAAAGTTTGTAGAAGCCCTAGCTGGCAATTAGGAAGTTTAAACCACCTTTATGCGTTCAAAGCAACAATTCGTCATCACACTAAACAACCACCTTCCTTGGTAAATTATGTTTCGACACCACGCAGGCCAGATGTACCATTACCTCTATTATTTGGTTTAGTGATTGATCTTCATTGTTATTTTCACCTTCAATATGTCCTTTTAACTTGACCTAAGTCTATTTATTTTCTCACCTCTTAACTCTTTATTAATTTCATAAATACAAATTCCTATGACAAGTTCGTGTGTGATCAGGTTGTTCAAAATGTGTTGCGCAAATGCATACAACACAGGATTCAGACGAATTACGTCTTCTTATGGCTTTGTCTAAATTCATAAATGGAAGTAATTGTTCTAGAAAATAATAATGTTGATAACTAAGATAATTGAGACAGTATCACCACAGATTACAAATAGGAGATAATAAAAGAGTCGGTCATTTTGCTAGCAGCATAGTAATTCATAGATCTTGCGCTTAACGCTGTCTGTATCGCATGGAACACAGGCCAAATATGGTATCGTTGAATTCCTATACTTGGTAGTACAAGCATATAATCTTTTGTACTGACTTCTAGTTCTACCAGATGAGATACAAGGTGGGAGATTTGAGAATAGAGTGGGTGATAGGAGTCTGACAAAATGGATTTAGACCAATTCTCACATAAGTTCAGGTGTCTGTCGACTACACCAGTAACCAGCTGGTTTAATTGCACACCACTTGCCCTACTGACAATCTTTAATATCCTGCGCAATATAACATGGCAATTTATGATTAGTAGGCCAGGAAAGACTCAGGTGTGTGTGTGTGTGGTGTGGTGGGAGGAATAATCAACAATGGCTAAGATGGAAGAGTTAAAAAAGTTGTACAAGTATAGGCTGATTGATTCCTGATTGTCCTAACTTCTAAATATAGCAGGCCAGATGGAGCAATTTCTTAGAAATTGACAAAATATGTGATCACCAAGAAAGGTGAGCGGATTGAACTACTCCAAAGTATTTTATGCTTGAATCATTCTCTATATCAGTGCCCTCTGTGCTACAAGAATCAGTTGAACGAACCATTTCGTGTGGACCATATTTGTGCGTGAAGGTGAAATTAAATGTCCAACGTTTTGAGAGAATAAATGTAAAACCATTTCGCTTGAATCTCTGGCTGATATTCGACTAACAGCTACTAAGTTTAGAAGAGTCAGGTACGGATATAACTGGCAACGAGACAGTCAGATCATCGGCAAATTTGACGAAGTTGATTTCATTCGGAAGAGGTAAGTCAAGTAAGAAGAAAGGAAAGCAGACAGATCAGCATCCTGAAAGACTGACGTTGTATCTTTAGCGGGTTAAGGGTGGACACTTCTGAACAGTATCTAACTAGGATGAAACGGGTGTGTTGTGCTCAAAGATATGCTGTAACCCACCCACAGACGAGTCTGTACGATGTATCAGTAGTAACTGATGTTTTAGGCTTATTTCATACCTAAATGCAACAAATCATTTATAATATATCGAATCACCTACTATCTCGAATTCCAATCACGCCTAATATCTGCATATTTTGATGTTAAATAAAATACGAGTAGTCATTTGTAAAAATTATATTTGTAAAATCTCAGCGAAAGTTAAATGAGTAATTCCAACGTTTCCTACGTTCGGCAATCTGGTCCGAACTTCTTCAGGCAAGTTAACATCGAAATTCACATAACAGAGGTTTATATGCAGAAAAGGAAGACATCTGCTGTTTTTGAAAGAACTTTGTCCCCAATCATATGAGTCATGAAACAGGTATCAACATGCATAATAAACAAAATTTTTACAAATGTCTACTTCTCACTCGGCGCCAAAATATTTTAGAACTATTCTGTCAAATCTTGACGACAGTTCGTAGGAATTATTTTGCAATCGAATTAAATTAACAAAGAAACTATGTAATTGGCACAATCATCGCGTTTTCACTCTCCGTTGTCTGCAACAGAATGCATATCCTAAATCCGCAACTGGCGAGTCACCTGACAACTCCAGTAGGTCGAATAAAGGAGCTCTATCTTCAAAAGGAAGATAAGTTAGACAAGGTGCTTCAACTAACCTTTGAAAATACTGATGATCATATCAATTTTTTTTAAAATTCTAGATGCTAACAGTTTGAACAGACATGAAGTGATGTTAGCTGATTAATAAATAAAAAATGGATATGTATCACTAATTAATCATACTTGGTCAAAATTCCCGATTGTCTATATCTTCTTATGGAGACGTTAACAAATGTTTTACAACTGTTTACCCACACACATATACACAGACCATTGTATACCGCATATACACAAATATTTTCGTATTCAGTTATCTAGTCACATGAACGTTTAGTCGAATGTAATCACTAAATTTCTGATGAAAAGTACACTCCGTTTAAAGTGCTTAACAAAAGTTGACCAATATTTGTAAGTCCAAGGTCAAATTTTGATCACAGCTCAAAAAATTTTGTTTATTATACATGTTGATACCTGTTTCATGACTCATGATTGGACAAAGTTTTTAAAAACAAGTGATGTTCCTTTTTATGTATAAACCTATGTTATGTCAATTTCGATTAATTTCCCTGAAGAAGTTCGAACCGAATGCCCGAACGAAACGTTGGAATTAATCATTTCAATCTCGCTGAGATTTTACAAGTATAATTTTTATTTCTCACTCGGCGCCCAAATATTTTAGAACTATTCTGTCAAATCTTGACGACAGTTCATATGAAAATACGGGTAGTTCTATGGAAGAAGGTCACACAGTGGGATGTTCAGAAAAATATTGACTGGATTTTCTAAACACTAAGGTTATTTTAAGTAATTTCATTATGATTTAATCAAACACGATGCACACTTTATCCTTGCAAACTTTAAGCATCTGTTGTTTGGATATTTAAACATGACCTTCAGTGTGTGCTGTTGAAGTACCTGTGTCATGTTGGCTGAGTGCTTAATTCAAGAGCTTTCAGTGTCCTTCTAGACAGTATCTTTGGGGCAGGCTTCTCTATTATTTCATCAGCGCCTTCTCCTGGTAAACTTGAACATGACCGGTTGTTTCTGCAGACGTTCTCACCCTAAAATCCCCTTGTGTTGATATTAGTTATTTTGTTGACTTGAAAGTTGATTTCTTCGCGATGTGAAATACAACTTATCCTGTCCATGTTAGTGTGCCTGATAGTCACCTATTGGTCTGAAATGCAGGCTTCTAGAAACTCCTTGATGTCAGCTCATGAAGAAATCATTCAACTAATAAATAATTTCTTCAATTTACTTCAAATTGAAAGTCATTTATCAATCGATCAATCCATGAGAGGTTGAAGTCACACAACATCACAACCACAAGTTCGCAAGTCCACATAAGGACAGTGACACTGACCATCTGTTGCTAACACCGATTTTCAATACTGCTGCAGACGTCGAATCTCAGTAACCTCTTCTATGAAAACAACATGAAATCATGTATTATGCCTTGACTAGCATAGTGCACCTCCATGGAACTTCATTTATGGCCAGACATTCTCACAATAGCTGACAATGTGCGGTAGAACTTGTTGCGCGCAGTTATGAAACGATGTTGGGATGGACACAG
>OX235273.1:128542759-128573764 GCA_944472155.2 Trichobilharzia szidati | reverse complement strand
GTGGAATTAATCGCATTTGCTCCGTATTATGCTTTTTTGACTTGAATGAATTGATAAATTGGTAGTTAATTTAGCATGAACTGCGAAAATATCACACAGGTAAATGATGTTCGATAGCTAGTACTGGTTTTCAAAATATCATTAAAACTATTTAATAGAAGGTACTCGATGGAGCCCACCAAGCGAAAATGCTGGTAACTTTGATGTAAGACGCATATATTTAGATGTCAAAATGATATTGACAGTATGTTATAAGTTGTTCAATTCTCTATCAAGCGTTTCTGATATTCTGAAGAATTTTAAAAGGGCATTTAAAGGATACTCGAGGAGAATTCATGTATTTAGGATGAGTTTTACATCTTCAGCAGTGATCGTTTATGTATAATTTGGGATTCCTTAGGCAACTGTGATGCCAGATGACAGTGCTTACCTGAAGTTGATATTTATATATGAAGCTATTAGAGAGAGGAAAGAGAACCGCATTATGTGTTGTGACATGTAAGACTCAAGAATTCGTGAGGGATCAGGGGATGAATTTGGACAGACAGTCAGACGATGTACATGCGTTCGAAGGAAGCAAAAGTAAAGTAAGTGACACAGTATATTCGCTTTATTATAAGAAAAGTACTTGTGCAATGTGGTAGAGTGTAATTCCATTATGATTATGATGCGCATTAAATTGTCCTCGAAACGTTATAAGAAAATGTTACTGTATAACACGGTCAGACTTCATCGAAGTACATTTTGCACACAATGGAATCAATAAAAAGATTATTGAAGCAAAGCAAATTATAGTCCAAACTTTTATCTTGCATAACTCTTCTTCCTTACAAATCTACACACAACCTATATTTAATTATCACCTTGCTTTTCGGTTCGCTGAGTAATTGTGGTTTATTGAGGTATCGGTCATGTATCTGTCCGTATACAATACATAAATCACCACATGTAGAGCGTTTAGCTGAAGAGTTTAGTCTAATTTCATTTATTGAATAATCCTGCTCCAATATCTAATGCTAGTTGTTTTGTTTCCAGACTACCGGCAGTATCTCGTATCGGCAGTATCTCGGAGGTGATGAAGATTCCTGGCCAACACCAACAGCCACAGCAACAACAACAGACAGCAATCAGCATGGAAGGAACCTGAAAGAAACTACCTCCTTTACCTACTTGGGAAGCATTGTTCCAACTACAGGCGGAACTGACGAGGATATCAAAGCAAGGATCGGGAAAGCAAGGCAAGCTTTCATTACTCTCAAGTCTGTGTGGAGGTCAACAGTATTTGGCGTCAAAAATAAGATCGGGATTTTCAACTCCAATGTGAAGTCAGTACTACTATACGGATCAGAGACTTGCGTGTCACAAAGAGCACCTCAAACAAGCTACAGACCTTCATTAACAGATGTCTTCGCTCAATACTCAAGATCAGATGGCCGGAAAGGATCAGCAACAAAGATCTCTGGGAGCGAACCAACCAGGAACCGATTGTGAAACAAATAGGCAGGAAGAAATGGAGATGGATTGACCACACTCTCAGGAAACCATCAAGTGACATCACTAGACAAGCCCTCGAGTGGAACCCGAAATGGAAGCGACGAGTTGGTCGTCCAAGGGTGACCTGGAGGAGATCATGTGAAGAGGAATTGAAAGCGTATGGGCAGACTTGGAGCCAGGTGAAGACTCTAGCAGAGAACCGAACGTAATGGAGAAGCATGGCTGAAGCCCTATGTTCCTCTAGGAACTAAAGGAAATAATAATAATAATGATAGTGTACACCTACTACTTCCCTAGCCACTCTAGAAACTCTTAAGATTCCACAATTTCAAGAATATATGCTTAGCAATCCCATTTAAATACCAAATCACTCTAAAACTACTCGTAAGTAGTATAAAGATATCCTGCGAATTCAGACAGCATAATTCCCATAGACATCTAGGAATATGTGCGTTAGTTTAAGTTTTTATTATAAGCCAGACTATGGTCAAACATGAGCCCACCTGAAGAGGGTGGCAGAAAACATAACAACGTGGGGTATTGTTATTGAAGCCCAATGTTTCACTCGGAACCCAAATGGACATCAATAATAATAATAATAATAATAAATGAGAATTCAAATTACTTTCAGGTAAATCCATTCCATCTGCATACACAACTCAGAACGCAGAACAGGGAATGATTCTCAACAATTTCGTATATTAACCATTGGAAGCATGTGATCTTCATCGTTGGTTTGCCACTATCACTGACCTGAATTAATTTTGATGATAAGGATATTTGTACCCATGTGAGTAAAATTCCATAATTAGTTTCGACTATAGATTTTGCACAAAATCCTCGGTTGGTGGCGTCGTTTAATTTGCAGGTTCGGAATGCAACCATTATAGCTGTATATGGCGCATCCAATGGAACTTGCAATCTATTGGTATTTGTCCATATGTGTTTTCCTCAACTCATGTCAAGCGTAGGCGAATGACACTAATGGGAAAATGGAGAATATCTTTGCATCGAATATATAATGGGATGAAATAAGTTGAAATATCACGTATGTATATTTAAAATAAAATAAATCTCTCTATGGCCATATTTTCAGGCTTTTGAAATTGAATTCCACAGGATATTTAGATTCTCGACATGATGTTCATTATTCGATAGCTTCACGCTGTCAAATCATATCACTGTCTAGTTCAAGGTTATTCGATTGCAACATGCCGAAGCAACATAATCCATTTTATGAAGACTGTCTGAAGAATAACTGCAGAATAAAATCAAAGAATCACTGAAAAATATTGTGGGAAAATGCATAAACTTCATGCGAAGAGCGTATTTATCCTTACTCATGACTTCTAGACCACAGCAAGTGTCTAGACTGAACCTTTGATTTGGGAACTTTATGAAATGATTGACATTACCCAGGCTGCGCATGTTTAGTGCTGACAAAAATTCAAAATTTCCTCAATAATTGCACCTCAGGGAAAAAATTAAACAAAGCATATCATGTTTTATTTTCTGAATTTGAGATGCTTAACATGCCTGAGACTTATCCTTTCAGGTATACGAAAACTAACTAGATGAATGGAGATCTGAGCGATGAAGTCAGATTACAAAAGACAAATTATTTCATTGTATTTGAAAGCAGTTTAGGAAAATACCAAAAGGACACATCAGATGAAATCAATCTCTAATCTGCGGCATTCTACTAGAAAGAATATGTTATACAACATCTCAATGTCAGCTTAAAATGCTATCGGAATTCTGGTTATAACTGAAATTATTTAACACAGGTGTATGAATCACAGCTTATCGTGAACATTCAAGTTAAATGTAGTCTGACGAATACTACGATTTACAATTCAGTCAGACAGTCAACAAGAAAAATGTCACTTTTATATACTTTTTTTAATATGGTTTTGCAAGTGACTGTCATATACATCCACCAACACATCAGTTGACACTATTAGCATCTGTGATGTGAGTGAAGGGAAATGAACCAGAACACACTCGTCTGCAAATGGAATATTCAGAATGAAACATTGATTTCAGCTGAGTCTATTACCGATGAGATTAATCTCATAATACGCACCATAATGAAGATACTCTCTCAATGAAGTACACAGATTTCTAAGAGAGATGACTACGCTCGTCTTTTGTACCGATTGCAAGAGGACGGCATTAGGAGATATTACATTTGTTTCACATCACAATTTATATTCATAAAGACAATACAATAAACTGGAATTGAATTTCATTGCGAAACTATACATTCCCAATAGGTTACAGGCATCTGATTTCACAGGAGCCCTTCAGTTTCGATACGCTTGTCCAAAAAATCAGGTGGCACACTCAATTCACGAACTATCTAAGAGAGTTATGTATGGATACAAAGCATAATCTCAATTTAGCTACAACTTTTCGTTGAAGTATTTTCATTAAAGAACGCTTAGGGTAATAACGCTACTTACAAGTGAGACTTACACTTGATCAGGCACCAGCGCCTACTTGGTAACATTTGGTGCAAGGTCTCATTGATTATCTGCACCTCTTACTTCATGCCATGCAAACAGTTTGAATTGTTGAAGTAACAAAAACCTCGAAATATTTTGTTAGCCACCAAACCTTACTTATGAAGGGAAATACAGAAATTACTGATTCATCGTTTGTATTCTCAGACTCATACAACTTTTATCACACAGAGAATGTTGAAAAATTCCTATTTCGCGCATTATTTTACTTACTATTGATAAGTAGGTCAATGTTTACAAACTAAACATTTCATTATGGGTAAATTTTATTTTGATAGAGTCTCACAGTGTTATATATAAACTTGATATGATTATGAGCAATAAATTGTGCTCGAAACGTCATCAGTAAATATTACTGTATAACACTGTGAGACTCTATCAAAATAAAATTTACCCATAATGGAATTACACTCTACCACAGTGCCCAAGTTTTATTCTTATATCAATAAACTAAACATTTCATAAGTATATTTCAGAATCTTAAACTTATTGCTGGGTATTGCTATCAGCCATTTTTGCTAACTTCCTTCTCACTTCGTCAACAATCAATTCACATTTGAATACTGCAAGAATTATGACTACCTGTCAAGCAAGCTGTAGTGTAACTCAAATGAACAGCATTAATCATGAAATCTCATTCTATGGGTTTCCAACCCTTCACATGATTAGCTTACGAAGACATCAACAAAATGTCCTTACTCTAGGTGAAATTGAAAACCACTTTATTTATGTCCTTCACGGAGCTCTCTCTCATTCGGATAGCGGGTAGATCTGAAGAATGATGAATTGCGCGATACACTTAGAAATACCTAATCACACATTCACGTATCAATACTGTTTAAATGAAAGTGGAAAAACTGAAAGGTCAAATAAAATAGACAACACTTTGGTGTCTTTATAATAGAAGATCTGTATTTCCTTATGAATGAAAACAACGAAACTATATTTTCTCTACTGAAATTTGCTGAAAGCATATCACATTCTACTTAATACCAAATGTTTTTTGAAATTTATTAGATGTGCCTTTTTCATATGTACGTAATAGTGTCGAGAAGTAGTGCAATACACTAAAATAAACGACACCTCATATCCCGAATAAACCTCTTTCTGGAGAACTGAAAACGATTAGCAATTTCAAAACATTGAAATTGCGCGAAACATTTATTTATATTGGACAGTTTACCTGAGGGGAGAACTGTCATGCATGTTCAGTGTCTGAAACTCAAAATATAAAACACAACATGCTTTGCTAAAATATTTACATGTGCTGCATTAGTTGGTGAAATTTCAAAATATCGTCAGCACTAAACATACACAGCCCAGGGTAAAACCGATGCTTTCACGATGCTTAGAAAACTAAGGTTAAATTTAGAGGCAACTTGTGGTCTTGCAGTCATGGGCGAATATAAATACGCTCTTGTCAGCAGATTCATACCTCTTCCGAAAACAATTTTCAGTGACTGTTAAGATTCCATTTGTCGTTATCCTTCATAGAATAAATGTGACATGGATTGTGTTGCTTCAACATGCTGCAATCGAATAACTTTGAACTTGACTGTCATTTGATTTGACAGCGCAAAGCTATCGAATAATGAAGATCATGGTGAGAATCTAAAGATCCTAAGGAATTTGCAGTGAAAAGCCTGAAAATGTGGCCAAAGAGAGATAGGTTTTATTTACATATATATACATAATATTTTAACTTAATTCATCCTATGATATATTCGACATTAAGTAATTCTCCATTCTCTCAATAATGTCATTTGCCTAAGGTTGACACATGAGAAAAATACATATGCACAAATACCAATAGATTACAAGTTGAACTGGATGTGTCATATACAGCTATATTGGTCGCATTCCCAAACTGCAAATTAAACGATGTCGCTAACACGTATCCACATCAAGCGGGGATTTCATACAAAAATCAGCCTTCGATACTGAATATTGCCTTACATCCAAAAAGGTAAAAATGTACTGATCATTACAATTAATTCAGGCCAGTGATAGTGGCAAACCTACGCTGAAGATCACACGCTTTCAACGGTGAAAATAGGAAATTGTTGGAAATAAGGGGAACAGATTTAGCTGGAGAATAATTTAAATTCTCATTCATTATTGTTATTATTGTTGATATTCCCTTGGGTTCCGAGTGAAACATAAGGCTTCAATAACAATACCCTCTTCAGGTGGGTCCATGTTTGCCTATAATCTGGTATATAATAAAAACAAAAACCAATGCACATATTCCTAGATGTCTCTGAAAGAATACAGACGGTGCCGAAGAAACTATTGTTTATGAGTGTTGAATTTAAAGGTGATACGGCAGCTGAGATCCTGAAGAATCGCTTATGCAGATCACTGAGGAAAGCCTTCTTCATGGCTGAGCTACGTATCAACTTCTACAGCCGACAAATGATCAAAGGGTGTGTGAAGGATAAACTGCCGCTTTGGGCCACCTCAATGTGTGTTTATAAATTCACTTGCTCGTGTGGAGCTAGTTATATTGGCCGCACAAAGCGCACGCTTTCCAAACGCATCTCTGAGCATTATCCGGCATGGTTAGCAAAGGGACAAAGCAAGACAATTACTAGCTCAATCCTCGAGCATTTGGTGAACTCAGGCCACGTAGCTCCACCAGAATCGTCTTTCAAGATCATCTACAAAGTGAAGCCAAATGGTACAAAGGGCGTCAGGTTTCGGCTTTTGTGTATGGCGGAGGCTCTAGCAATTCATCAATACAACCCTGAACTCTGTATACAGAAAAAGTTCGTCCAGTCTCTTATTCTACCTTGGTCTTAACCTCTTCACTAATCGTTCCTTGTAAATAAAATATTTTTTGATTTTTTCTTTCTAATTTCACTTTTAGTTAGCTTTTGCTTTAATAATTAATTCACTATTATCACTCTCATATGCTCCTTTTGTATATTTTCACACCCTCTTCACACTTGTTAAATTGACACTCAAATACCTTTATTCTCACTTAATAGCAATTTTAACCTTATCAAATTTCTATCTTTTTGCCGTTGAGTACCACGTAATTTTCAACTTCTAATTTTCACTTCTAAAGCCACTTCTGAGTAATTATATCAATTATGTCACCCCCTATTACTCAATAATAGACCACTATATATTTTTGTAAGTATAAATACGATTGTACAGCCTCTGAAGATGATTTCGTCGATAAAGAAAATTTTCTTCGCTGAATCTGTCTTTTATTTTCTTCATGACTCAATGGGTATTTTCGGTGATTTGAAGCAGAGCAAGAACCCTGTGACAGTGAAGGAACTTGATACGTTTCTTAAGTTTTCTGTCAAACTTGCCATAGCGAATACAAGAATCAGTTTTCTGAGGAGCTGTATTGACAAGAAAGAATATCCCAAGCACTTCTGGAAATGTCTTCGTCGCAATCATATCCACCCGAACCATCGCTCTCTGAAACGTCATACACTGAACGTCATCGACGAAATAAAATCTCGACTACCAGAGATAGAAAGAAATATTTCGCTAAGAACACACGCTCTATTTGAGCTGACAGAAGACGAACAGAGAAGTTTCATGGACTACATCGATTCAGTTTCAAGAAGACTCTGTGAAGATGTAAACCTGAAACTCGCGAATAGCCTCAAAGCCGCTGACACTTACTCACGTTTTCCTGCCAAACCAGAAAAATACGTTTTCAACTACTCTAGTATATCATTGACTCCTGTCCAATTGCAAGCCTTGTCGTTGGGTCCAAAATTCTGTGACATTTCAACAAATTCGAGTGACTTGGATATTAAAGTCCAGTTTGAAGCACTGATCCAACAGACAAATGACCTTCCTGCAGTGTCCAATAAATCATATGAACAATTCAAGTCTACAGTATTAAACAGCTGCCATCAGTACATCAACACGAAACCAAATGTCAAAAGATTGATATCAGCCGAGCACAGAAAACAACTACGTGAGATTCTAAAGAACAAAAACTTGGTTCTGACACGCCCTGACAAAGGTGCTGGCATTGTCCTGATGGATCGCCAAGACTACATCGATAAAATGTTATCAGTCTTGTCAGATGAAAACAAATTTTCAAAAGAAAGTAGCCAGAAAGACCAAACGGAACAAATTGAAGACAAGCTAACACAAATGCTAAAGAAGATGAAGAACGAGTCGATTATCAGCTCTGAATTATTCGAGCAAATACGACCCTCCGGTTCCGTGATTCCCCGTTTATATGGTCTGCCGAAAGTGCACAAAGAGAACGTGCCACTACGTCCAATCTTGGACATGATAAATTCTCCATATCATGCTACTGCCAAATGGCTCGCAGATATCCTCCTACCTATCAGAAACAACCTCTGCAAGCATAGTGTTTCTGATTCGTTTGAATTCGTCGACTCAATAAATGATGCTAATGTATCTGGGAAGAAAATGATATCCATGGATGTCACTTCGCTTTTCACCAACGTTCCCCTCACTGAAACTATCTGCTTTATATGCAAATTCATTGAGGATAATAACGTAGACGTATGTGTTCCAATCCACTACTTAAAGGAACTACTATTGAGGTGCACTCTAAATGTTCAGTTCAAGTTCAACAATACGATTTATAGACAAAGAGATGGAGTGGCAATGGGGTCACCATTGGGTCCTTTACTTGCAGACTGCTTCTTGGCCAGTTTGGAGAATAATATTTTACGGCCTACTATCGACAGCTTCCATCTGTACCAAAGATACATGGATGATACTTTCATCATATGTGACGACAATACCGACATCGAATTGATAACCAAAGAGTTCAACAGCTGCCATCATGCCATCAAGTTCACGTCGGAATCAGAGAATAACTCGGAATTCCATTTTTTGGATGTTTTTCTAAAGAGGAGATCGGATGGTTCTCTTCAAAGATCGATCTACAGGAAACCAACATGGAATGGTCAGTACACAAATTTCCATAGCTGGGTTCCTTTGAGAAGAAAGAGAAATCTGATCCATTCCTTATCCTCAAGAATAAGGAGGATATGTTCAAGTGATACAATCGTTGGGGAACTGGAGCAACTCAGACAAGTCCTCATAGAGAATGGATATCCTCCAAGATTTATCGAGAAAAACATGAAGCCAAGGGAAAAACCTGAAAGAATACAGACGGTGCCGAAGAAACTACTGTTTATGAGTGTTGAATTTAAAGGTGATACCGCAGCTGAGATCCTGAAGAATCGCTTATGCAGATCACTGAGGAAAGCCTTCTTTATGGCTGAGCTACGTATCAACTTCTACAGCCGACAAATGATCAACGGGTGTGTGAAGGATAAACTGCCGCTTTGGGCCACCTCAATGTGTGTTTATAAATTCACTTGCTCGTGTGGAGCTAGTTATATTGGCCGCACAAAGCGCACGCTTTCCAAACGCATCTCTGAGCATTATCCGGCATGGTTAGCAAAGGGACAATGTAAGACAATTACTAGCTCAATTCTCGAGCATTTGGTGAACTCAGGCCACGTAGCTCCACCAGAATCGTCTTTCAAGATCATCTACAAAGTGAAGCCAAATGGTACAAAGGGCGTCAGGTTTCGGCTTTTGTGTATGGCGGAGGCTCTAGCAATTCATCAATACAACCCTGAACTCTGTATACAGAAAAAGTTCGTCCAGTCTCTTATTCTACCTTGGTCTTAACCTCTTCACTAATCGTTCCTTGTAGATAAAATATTTTTTGATTTTTTCTTTATTCTAATTTCACTTTTAGTTAGCTTTTGCTTTAATAATTAATTCACTATTATCACTCTCATATGCTCCTTTTGTATATTTTCACACCCTCTTCACACTTGTTAAATTGACACTCAAATACCTTTATTCTCACTTAATAGCAATTTTAACCTTATCAAATTTCTATCTTTTTGCCCTTGAGTACCACGTAATTTTCAACTTCTAATTTTCACTTCTAAAGCCACTTCTGAGTAATTATATCAATTATGTCACCCCCTATTACTCAATAATAGACCACTATATATTTTTGTAAGTATAAATACGATTGTACAGCCTCTGAAGATGATTTCGTCGATAAAGAAAATTTTCTTCGCTGAATCTGTCTTTTATTTTCTTTGAAAATTGTTGATTATGAATTCGCAGTATACATTTATGCTACTGACGATTAGTTTTGTAGTGATTTAGTATTTAAATGAGATTGCTAGGCACACATTGTTGAACTTGTGGAAAATTAAAAGCTTCTAGAGTGGCTATTGAAGTAGTTGGTGTACAGTCTCATAGGGAAATAAAACACACAGTCTGTCTTTTCTGTGCTCTGAATTTTCATAAGCGTTAGTGTAAATTACATAAATTGTACCGATATATCATCTTTTTACACTGGATTTATAATCAATCACCACTTTGACATAACTGCATGACCACTGATATTATTCATGCAGCATCCAACGTGTTGAGGATTCGTTTTCATTGAAACACATATATTCTGTTGATGGATAGTTTCATCCACAAGGTTCAGGCTGTCATGAACACTAATTTCTCTAATAGCTTCATATATAAATATAAAAGTCAGGAAAGCACTGTCATCTGACAAAACAATGGCCTGAGAAATCCCAAATCATATATAATCGATCACCGCTTAAGACAAAAAACTAATCTGAAATACATGAATTCGTCTCTAGTAGCCTTAAGAAAGAGAAACTTGTTAGACGACTGAACAGCACAGAATATACTGTTCACATCGTTTTAACATTTGAATACATACGTTTTTCCTGATCACTCAGACCAATTTCGCGTGGTTACCTCCATCGCGTACATTCTATCAAATAGTTTTAATGATATATTACCTGTGTTATATTTTCGCAGTTCATGCCACATTCTCCACTAATCTACCAATGAATTCAAGTTGAAAAATGCATAATTCGGAGCAGATGCACTTAATTCCAGTGCTTCTAAGATTATTCTCAGGAAGAATTGCATCAATTGAAGCGGAATTTCATCCGAAGCACAATGCTCTTTGGTTGATGGGCGAATCTCGGTTACCTTGCATAATACCCTTCATGGCATCGTAATAACTTTTGAAGCTTCATAAAAACATTTTCTATAAATCATAAGAGTCTTCACGATTATTTATGAGGTGAAATACACAAACTGCTCTACATTTGTAAGCTAAAATGATTTTAAAATTATTTCTTTTCCGATACGAATTTTAATGTATGTAACACATGTTTATAAAGCAGGATTCAAAGAATTCATGAAATGTTGGTTGGACTGTTCAGCCGATTACTCTGCATACAGCTACGTAATGAAAATATCCAATTTCATTTCAACGGCAGCCTCTTCTGTCAGGTTGTTGATGTTGCAATGGGAAAGCCTTTGGGACCATGGCTCCCAGACTTATTTTTATCAAGTGCAGAAGCCGCAAATCTTTTATTGTAAAATTCAAATTCTACCATCCTAGTCTTAACTTAATAATAATACACAAGTTAGTTCATAGTAGATTCCAGATATCCCCGTTTTGAAAGGTTTGATGTCAAAATGGGATGATTTATGTTTAAGAAGTCTTCATGTATGAGATAGAATATATATTTTGTAACTTTTGTTCCAATTCAAAGTAAAACGAACTTATTCAAAAAATTGTCCAGCAAATCAAATCAGAAGTCGTTTCGACTGGACGAATGAATGTGAAATGATCACTATGAAGTATGTTTTATCCAAGAAAAGATATTCTGAGTAGTTCACAATTAAATCATCTAAAGAAATCATCGTCAGTTAAACGACTGAGACACTTTCGAAGAAAGCTCTAGTATAATGTCCACATTTAATGGTGATGATATCCAAGGAGTAAACTTACGTAGACCTGATATAGCTATCAGGAAATTTTATTATGCAAGGAAACTCGTGTTCCATAACAGCACCCGGTGATTTACAACATTCAAGAAAAGATTGATTACTGGACAAAGCATATTGTTTTAGATAACTTCATTACCATATTCTACAATTATATATCCACAATAATGAACAGTGATTGATATTGACAACATCAGTAGTCTCCAAAGTGCAACTTTGAATCACTCATCTCAGAATTCCGAAAGTTATTTGCAAATGCATTGTAATTAGATATAAGTTCAAAATATACATACGTGGTAACATGCAATTCCATACTAGATAAGTTTAATTTTAATATCACACTGTGATTCAGTTTTATCAATTGGTTGACGTTCGGAGTTTAAATTACTCCTCGTTAACGCTCATAAACGTTCATGCTAGTAGGATACATGCGTTGCATGTACAACAGTGTGTGAATAAACAACTACACCTAAGTAAGGAATCAAAAGATAAGTTGATGCAAGTGTAATAATGGGGGATATGGAAATTAATAACTACAGGATGGAGAGCCCCATCATAAAAGGCCAAAAATTATTATGAACATGCAGATTCCACATCAGGTCAGGTCAGTAAAGGTGGCTCTTATGAACACCTACCAGTGTGGATAATTAAAGATGTGGTAAAAGCCACTATCAGTCAAATATTAGACCACTTGCTGCAAACTGGCAACAAAGATAGCACTGAGGAATACTCCTCTTTCATCCATCGAGTACCAGATAGATTGTCAAAAGTATCCAGGTACCGGATTCCCCAAACAGCAGTGGCCATTGTTATTCGCTTGAACACAACCGGTGCTCTGAGTGCAGAAAAAGCAGTTTCAACCACTCTCGTCATTGCATTTGGATTAACAAACTTTTTCTTTTCTTTCTTAAACGTGGTTGTTAACTCCTGCACTGACACACACACACACGATGCCCTTTTTTACCCTAACAACGTCATTGGCATGACCATACATCCATTTGAAGTTTATGATCAAACTGAATAGAATTTCATATGAACAATATACATCAGATTTTATTACAATATATTCATTGCCATTCCTGATCAGTTACTTGTACTTCATTTGATCCATTCCTCAATACTCGAACGTTTTACCGACATTATCATTAACCTACTTGTGAGTAGTATGAGCACTGGAAGATAATTTAAAAGGCTGGACATTCTGCGGACAGTTTTATTACACTCGCTTAGATTTTCACGGTGATCAAGTTGAACCTAACCACAACTGCTTTAACATAGAAAACCAACCGTTTGTCTATAAAGTTAGACGAGTCTCGAAGTCGTGAGTGAAGCCTGAATAATTATATATTTCACGCTGTGAATAATATTGTAATAGACACTCGATGGGATTATATAAGGTAAGGTAGTCCCCAGCATACCAATTTCAGTGAATTCTGAAATCTCCTTAATCGTCTTAAGCCGGCTAAAACGCGAGTGCAGTTTTAGAGAATTTATAAGTGCGGGTTTATCAGCTAATGGTCGCCTTAATACAATCCAGTAAAACACGTACGTGGTAGAGTTCATATGAGAATGGAGAATAGGCACAGTAGTATAATATAGTTCCACATTGGATAAGATTATCTGATATGCAAAACCAAGTAATGTGGAGCACCCTTTATGTCTAAGTATCAGTAATGTGAAAGTAGTGTCAATACACTGATGTGGGTTTGCTCTGTATATATGCTCTAAGCGTCAGCCAGTTATTTGTAAGCTGTTTCGTTCATGAAATGAACTGATGTGAGATGGAGTCACAGTGTTCACTATTTGGGTCAGTTAGTGATGCAAGATCTATAAATGTCGGCATACGTGGTTCACCTAATGCATATTTTCATAAATATCTCTCGATGAAACTTCAAGAGCATTTATCAAGGACTAAATAAAAAAATGAATAAATGTCTAACAGATACATTTGTGCTGAATACAGATGAATAGATTCACTAGTTACTCCATAAGAAGGCAAAAACAGAATAGCTTGACATTAGAGGAAGAAAAGCATCACATAAAAATGCAAGAAAAGCTATACACGATATATCACGCAAGATACTAACGAAAATTTGCATCTCATTTTGTCGACAAGTTGCTAGTATTGCTAGAATTAATTAGGATATTCAATAAATACCGACCATATGGAACGTGCTGTCGAAATTACTAGGAGTGAAAATGACAGGACGTTTGCATAAAATACTACACACCCCAATGATCTAAAAATGTGTCCTCTTACATCTCTTGCCAATAATATGTAGCTGCTAGTGGTGTGATAAAATGAAATAACATAGTGGTCAATAAAGAAGATAAGTAAGAAGCAGCAGTTCTGATGAACACAAAAGATTAGGAAAAGAACCTGATTTAACATTTACTTCAATGACCTTAATTACTTACTGAATAACATAAGTCTGCTGAAATAAATAATGTGAAATTCGATAAAAGTAAATATTTTTTTGACACACAAAACGCAAAAACTGAGATTTCCTAAGTTCAACACTTGCATCAACTTATCTTTTGATGTCTTATTTATGCGTAGTTGTTAATTCACACCCTGTTGTACATGCAACGCATGTATCCTACTACCAAGAACGTTTACGAGCATTTATGAGGAGTAATTTATACTCCAGTCGTCAACCAATTCAGGTAAGTGATGTCGGCAAACCATCGATGAAGATAACATGTTTCCAATTGTTCAAAAAATGGAAATTATTGAGAATCATTTTGTTCTTTGATTTGAAATGTATATTCTGAGGGAAAAGATTTAGCTGAAGAATAATTTAAATTCTCATTCAATATTATTATTGGTATTCCTTTGGATCCGAGTTGAACATGGGAGTTCAATTACACCATCCCACTTAGTTATATTTTCTTGCATCCTTATCAGGTGTGTTCACGATTGCCCATAATCTGGCATATAATAAAAACGTAAACAAACGCACGTACTCTTAGGTGTTTACAGAAATCTTTCAGTTTGAATTCGCAGTATATATTTATACTACTCACAAGTAGCTTTTTTATTGATTCACTATTTGAATAAGATTGCTATGCATATATTGTTGCAATTGTGGAAAATTTGAAGTTTCTAGGGTGGCTAGTAAAGTAGAAAATGCGCAGTTTCATAGAAAAATCAACTAAACAGGACAACACACTTGGCAGTTACATGACCAGATAACAGATTGCTTTTCTTATTAATAATATTATTTCATCTTGTCAGGTATTTGAGTAAGCAAAATAACGGTTTGTTCAAATAAGCCCTTGAATGTTACGTACCAAAGCAACAATTCTTTCCGTAGCTATATTCTTATGTTTGATAATCTCTCTGTTCCTGATCTACTAGTTTGTCCTATCTAGTAGCACTAAGGATTACAATAAAATGATTAAATGAAACAGATAGAACAGGCGTTGTCGAATAAATATTCTATTTAATTAATTAGGAAGATTAGAAATGGTCGAAAGCAAAATAAAAATAATGAAGAAGATAATAAAGGCAACATAAATAAGAGAAAATATAAGACATCTACTGTTCTACCATTTAAGAAGGAGATATCTGAGACCCCAGGTAATATTCCTGACTAAGCAGGAATTAGAGTGGTCTTATTTAATCATGCGAACCCACTCAGGAACAGGCTCTATAGGGTAAAAGGCCCTGTCGGTTGACTCAATTAAAGAAAATAATATCATTTACAAAATACATTGGGATGACTGTGAAATAGGGAGACTACATAGGTCAAACTGATAGATCAGGTGTAGGTAGATTATCAAAACAAAAGAATATAGCTAAGGAAAGATTGGTTGGTCCCACAAAGAGAATTAATTTAGAAAAAGGCTCAGAAATTGCACTCCATGCGTTTGCACACAACCACACAATAAGACGGCAGTAGACTAAAATTCTGAGAAGTAAGTAAAATATGCAGGTTGAGAGAGATATGGATTACTGAATCCTTGTTCAACGAGTCTACACCCAACACGCGCAATAAGAATGAGTCGTCAATAACACCGGAAATATGGAAAATACTACTACTAATCAAGTCAAGCGATGGAAAATAATGGAATTAAATGAACGAATTTCGGAAATTTTGTGAATAACTTGATTTGGTTATGAGTAGCAATATATTGTGCTAGAAACATCATCACGAGAAATACCCATTTATTCATAAGTAAAAACACAGCTTTTGTTCAGCGAAGAAATTTCTTTTCAACGACTTCATTTTCAAGCTGTACAGTCGTATTTATATTACAGAAAAGGTCATTAAGTGGCACTAAATAATTGCTCAGTCAATATACATATATGTGATAAGAATAACGATAATTAAAATGTTATAAGGAGTAGAGTTGAAGTGGATAAATTACAAAACTATGAAAGATTGTTTTATAAGTGAATTGAAAGATGTTTTAAAAATGTCAAGTGTTGTCTAAAAATTTTAAAAAATTATGAGTACGATTACGATAAGAATGAAGATGTGAAATGAAGTGGAAAGAATTCAAGTGGTAAAATAAAATAAAGTAAAAACTAGAAAGAACATTACTATGACCAAGGTAAAGAAAGGGGTTTGACAAAACGTTTTTGAACACATAATTTAGGTTTCTGTTCATGTATAGCTAAAGCTTCGGCTATGCATAAGTGAAGAAAACGTAAACTTTTGGATCGATTCGATTTTGCCATGTAGATAACTTTGAAAGATGAATCACGTGGGTCTAAATGACCTGACTCTAACAGGTGATCACAGATAGAAGACTTCGCAGTTCTACGTTCGCCTTTCATTAACCAGACTGGATAGTGTTCAGCTACACGTTTTCGGAGATTACGCTTACAACGTCCAATATAAACAGCTCCACAAGAGCAGGTAAAAGGGTAGATACACATGGATGTGGACAAAAGCGGTAATCTATCCTTGACGCATTGTCTAATCATATTTTGGCTGGTAAAAACTAGTTGTAAGTCAGCTGCAGGAAAAGTACGTTTAATACATTTAGATAAACGATTTTTAATCAATTCCGAAATGGTGTCACCTTTGAATGCTAGACTCATAAACAGTTTCTTCTTCGGCATGTCAAGTGTTATCTAAATAATCTGGTGGTATTAGTAGTATTGGAATTATAGGTTAATGGTAGTTTGTGCTGTCTATGCAAATTTAACAGATATGCAATTTCATCACAAAACTCAATTTACAATCACACATTTGACTATCAGGCGGTAAGAGAGCAGGCAGCTTCGCGTAATATTGAATATGGGAGTAAAATTTAATTTCTTAGTGTTGGACTATTTAAGTTTACTCATTTGAATCCCTGCCTAGATGGTAACATACTGAAATAGATAACCGTTTTCAGTTATCAGGGAATGGATTTATACGAGATATGAAATATCAGTGACTGCAGTGGGTCGAACCACCCCCTGATACTATTAGGTGCATATGAAAAAGGCACATCTGATAATTTTAGAAAAAATTGTTTATCGAGTAAGATGTGATATACTTTCTGCAAAATTCAGTAGTAAATATGTAGTTTCGGTGATTCCGTTCATAAGAAATATACATTTTCAATAATAAGGACACTCATATATCGTCTATTCCATTCAACTCTTCAATTCTTCCATTTTCACATCACCAGTATTGATACGTGAATGTGCGATCAAATACTTGTAGGTGTATTGCGCACTTTATTATTCTTCGCATGAATTCGCTTTCTGAATGATAAAGAGAATCCCGAATAGCATAAATAAGACGGTTTTCGAATTCGCTTAGTGTAGGTTCATTTCGTTCATGTATTCGTATCCTGATCATATGGAATGATTCGAGACCTATAGAAAATGAATTTGTAAATAATGCTATTCATTAGTGTAACACTACAATCTACTTGACAAGAACTCATATTACTTGAGGTATTCAAGTTTGAAATGGTTGTCGACGAAGTGAGACGGAAGTTAGGAGGAATGACTGACAGCCACATTTAGCAATGTTTCAATTTCTGAATTATACTGATTAGAAGTTTAGTTTGTAAACACTGACCTACTTATCCACAGTTAGTACACAGAAACGTTAAATCAAAATTTATTTCAACATTCTCTGTGTGATAAAAATTGTACTAGTTTGAGACTATAGACGATGATTCAGTGATTTTTGTATTTCCCTTCATAAATATGGTTTCATGGCTCACAAAATATTCCGAATTTTTTCTAATTCTAGAATGCAGACCGTTTCCATGGCATGAAATATTTGGGATAGAGAATCAATGAGAACTTGTACCAAGTAAGGCCAAGTGAACGCCGGAGCGTGATCAAGTGTAAATCTCACTCGTATTCGAATTTAGTAGGCTTGCGGTTCTTTCGTGAATAAAGGTCGACGAATAGTTCCAGCTACATTGAAATTATGCTTGAATGAGGTGTACCACCCGATGTTTCGGACAGGTTGATGGCAACTAGAGTGCTTCTATGAAATCAGATGCCTGTGACCTATTGGGAATGTATAGTTTCGCAAAGAAATTCAACTCCAGTTAATTCCATTGTGTGTATGGATGTTAATTGTGATGTGAAACACTTGTAATATCTCCTAATCTCGTTCTCTTGCAATCAGTACAAAAGTCGAGCGTAGTCATAGAAATCAGTGTACTTCATTGAGAGTGTATCTTCATTATGGTGCGTATCATGAGATTGATCTCACCTGTAATAGAAATAGCTGAAATCAATATTTCATTTTGAATATTCCATATACAAACGAGTGTGTTCTGGTGAATTTCTTTTCACTCACATTATAGATGCTAGTAGTATCAACTGACGTATTGGTGGATAAAGATGGTATTCACTTGCACAACCATATTAAAAAAGTATATGAAAGTGACAATTTTCTTGTTGACTGTCTGACTGAATTGTAAGTCGTAGTATTCGTCAGACTACATTTAACTTAAAAGTTCACGATAAGCTGTGATTCACATACTTGTGTTTTTTCAGTTATAACCAGAATTCCGATAGCACTTTAAGCTGATATCCAGATGTGGTTTAACATATTCTTTCTAGTAGAATGCCGCATATTGGAGATTGATTTCATGTGAAGTACAGCAAGATAGTGTTCTCACAGCATGTGTCCTTTTGGTATTTTCCTAAAGTGCTTTCAAATACAATGAAATAATTTGTATTTTGTCATCTGACTTCATCGCTCAGATCTCCATTCATCTAGTAAGTTTTCGTATACCTGAAAGGGTAACTCTCAGGCATGTTCAGCATCTCAAATTCAGAAAATAAAACACAAAATGCTTTGTTAAAATTTTCCTTCAGGGTGCAATTATTGGTGGAAATTTTAAATTTTCATCAGCAATAAACATGCACAGCCTAGGTTATGTCAATGATTTCATAAAGTTCACAAATCAAAGGTGAAGTCCAGACTCTAGCTGTGGTCTAGAAGTCATCGGCAAAGATAAATACGCTCTTCCCATGAAGTTTGTACCATTTCCGATAACGCTTTTCAGTGATTCTTTACTTTTATTCTGCAGCTATTCTTCAGAGAGTCTTCATAATATGGATTATATTGCTTTGGCATGTTGCAATCAAATAAATTTGAACTAGACAGTGATTTGATTTGACAGCGTAAAGCTATCGAATAAAGAACATCACGTCGAGAATCGAAATATCCTGTGAAATTCACATTCAAAAGCCTGAAAATATGGCCACAGAGAGATTTATTTAATTTAAATATACATACGTAATATTTCTACTTATTTCATCCTATAATATATTCGATGCAAAGTAATTCTCCATTCTTCCGATTTTGTCATTTTCCTACGGTTGACACAAGTTGAGAAAAATACATATGCACAGATACCAATAGATTGCAAGTTTCATTGGATGTGTCAGATGCAACTATAATGATTGCATTCCGAACCTGCAAATTATACGACACCTTCAACCTGTATCTATGTCAAACGAGGATTTTGTGCAAAATCTATAGTCGAAACTAAATATGGAATTTTATCCACATGGGTACCGATATCCACATTATCATTATCAAAATTAATTCAGGTCAGTGATATCGGCAAACCAACGTTGAAGATCACATGCTTACAATGGTTAAAATACGAAATTGTTGAGAATCATTCCCTGTTCTCAGTTCTGAGTTGTGTATGCAGATGGAATGGATTTAGCTGAAGAGTAATTTGAATTCTCATTTATTATTATTATTATAATTGATATTCATTTGGTTTCTGAGTCAAACATAGGGCTTCAATAACAATACCCCACGTTGTTATGTTTTCTGCCACCCCTTTCAGGTGGGTTCATGTTTGACTATAATCTGGTATATAATAAAAACGCAAACCAACGCACATATTCCTAGATGTCTATGGAAATTATGCAGTCTGAATTCACAGTACATATTTATACTACTTACGAGTAGTTTTAGAGTGATTCAGCATTTAAATGAGATTGCTAAGCATATATTGTTGAAACTGTGGAATCTTAAGAGCTTCTAGAGTGGCTAGTGAAGTAGTAGGTGTACACTATCATAGGAAAATTAAATACACACGACAAGACACTTGGCAGCTGCATGATCAGAGAACAGATTGATTTTCTCATTAATAATATTATTTCGTCTTGTCAGGTATTTGAGTAAGCAAAAAAACGCTACGTTCAAATGACCCGTTGAATGTTACCAATGGAAACTAAAAGTGATGAATATCTCATGGAATAGGTGAGAAGCAATTTAACAGTAGTGTTTCTGAATAAACAATACATTTGTCAAAGCGTTCCTCAGAGAAGATAAATGTGTACCACTGAGTGACTGTAAGAAAAGCGATGCATTTTCTATAAAACACTTTTATGAAGAAAGTGAAAGGCAACTCAGTGAGGATACCGGCAATCGATCCTATGAACGACACGGAGAAGCAGCTGGTGTGATTTAGTCAGGTTATTTTCAGTGAAAACCATAAGCCGTCTTCAAATGATAACTTTTCATCCTGTGAATAAGGAATGGATTAATCCTTTGTAGGGTATAACACTCAGCAGCCATTCCAGAGTCAAACATAATGAGGACCTAATTCCGTTGTGTACAGCCAACTTCATGACTTCGTTGTAAGGAGAATTTACTTTGCTTCAATAATCTTTTATAGATTACATTTTGTGTAAAATGTACATTGATAAAGTCTGACAGTATTATTCAGTAACATTTTCTTATAACGTTTCGAGCACAATTTATTGCTCATCATAATCACAATGGAATTATACTCTAACAAAATGCACAAGTTCTATTCTTAATATAAAGTGGACATACTGAGTCTCTTACTTTACGTTTGCTTCCTTCGAAAGAATATACATTGGCTGACTGTCTGTTCAAATTCTTCCACTAATTCCTTACGAATTCTAGAGTAATACAGGTCACAACACAGAATGCGGTTACCTTTCCTCTCTCTCTAATAGCTTCATTTATAAATATCAACTTCAGGTAAGCACTGTCATCTGACACCACAGTGGTCTAAGAAATCCCGAATTATATATAAACGATCACTGCTGAAGATGTAAAACGCATCCAAAATACATGAATTCTCCTCGAGTATCCCTAAAATGCCCTTCTTAAATTCTTCAGAATATCAGAAACGCTTGTTAGACAACTGAACAACTTATAACATACCGTCAATATGATTTTGACATTAAAATTTATACGTCGTACCTCAAAGCTTCCACCATTTTCGCGTGGTGGGCTCCATCGAGTAGCTTCTATTAAATAGTTTTAATGATATCCTATAAACTAGTACTAGCTAACGAACATATTTACCTGTGTGATATTTTCGCAGTTTATGCTAAATTAACTACTAACTTATCAATTCATTCAAGTCAAATGAAAGATAAGCTACCTAGTTGTGCCACTTCGATGTGTATCTATAAATTTAGTTGCTCCTATGGAGAAAGCCATATAGGGCGAACAACTAGACAGCTGAACAAACGCATTAATGAGCATCTTCCTTCATGGTTCGGAAAAGGTCAAATGAAATCCATACGTAGTTCTATTTTGGCTCATTTGATTGATAGCGGTCACCAAGTGGACAAAAATAGTGCTTTCAAAGTTATCTATCGTATTCCATCGAGTCTTTCGAATGGAATCAGAACCCGTCTTTTACACTTAGCCGAAGCTATGGGAATTCGAGAGAACAATCCTAGTCTTTGCATACAAAAGAAGTTTGTTTTACCTTTGTCTCTCCCTTGGCCCAGGTGAATTCTATACAAAACCCTCCCACCCTTTCTTATTTTCCACCTCCTTCGTACTTTTATAATATTTATTTTAAAACAAGACATATAAGCGAACAATATTGTTTTCAATTAGATCTTCTTCAGGCTTTACTCTAATTTACATAGATTTATATATAAAATTTTAACCAATGACGGTTATTTTTGGGGATCAAATAATAATCTTAATAGTCTTAATCATAATAATAAAAATAATAATAATGTGGTAAATGTTTTGAACGTAGTTAATAACGATGATTATAATGATAACAAAATATTTATTTATTTAATTTTTATTTTGGTTACAGCTTGATGCCACACCGTATTTTCAGTACAAGTATGACATTTTCAGCATGGATATCGGTAGCCCAAATTTTACAGGCCAACCATAGATATCGGGTGTGCGTCGGCAGGGGATCGAACCTCGGACCATGTGCATGGTCGGCGAGAGTCCTAACCACTGTGCCACCGACGCACATGCAAGTGATAAGAATAACAAAGATAGTATATGTATATAAGTGTATAAATAAATTGGGTCAAATCTTAAAAGGTGAAGTGGAACGATAATCAGAGTTTAAATAAATATAAAAGTACAAAGGAGGTGGAAAATAAGAAAGGGTGGGAGGGTTTTTAATACAGTTCACCTAGGCCAAGGGAGAGACAAAGGTAAAACAAACTTCTTTTGTATGCAAAGACTAGGATTGTTCTCTCGAATTCCCATAGCTTCGGCTAAGTGTAAAAGACGGGTTCTGATTCCATTCGAAAGACTCGATGGAATACGATAGATAACTTTGAAAGCACTATTTTTGTCCACTTGGTGACCGCTATCAATCAAATGAGCCAAAATAGAACTACGTATGGATTTCATTTGACCTTTTCCGAACCATGAAGGAAGATGCTCATTAATGCGTTTGTTCAGCTGTCTAGTTGTTCGCCCTATATGGCTTTCTCCATAGGAGCAACTAAATTTATAGATACACATCGAAGTGGCACAACTAGGTAGCTTATCTTTCACTTGAGCAATCAAAATTGGTCGGCTCGAAAATGACAAACAAAGGGTGGCGGCAGTATAAGTCCGTTTTATCGCTCTCGATAATCTCAGATGTAAGACTTCACTAGCCGCGTCCCCATTAAATTGAAGTTTCATAAACAGTTCTTTCTTTTAACCTGTTGTCAGTTTTTCTTTGTTGTACCTGGTATTCATGTGTCTCCTAACAAATCTACTAGGATAACCCATTTGGACTAGCGTATTTTGGATATATCCTAGCTCATTTTCTAGGGAGTCATCTGTACAAATACGTCTTGCTCTATTCGTAAGGCATCTGACCAAATTGATTTTATATCGGATTGGTACAAAACTGAGGAAATGTGTATATTGTCCTACAGATGTAGGTTTTCCATAAACATCTCTCTTGAGTGAACCATCCTCTCTTCTGCTCAATTGGACGTCAAGGAAATGTAATCCACCATCATGTTCTTCTTCACAAGTGAAGATGAGCGATGGATGTGCATCATTAAACTTTTTTTAACATTTCATTCTTGTCAGTTTTCACATCAAGAATAATGAACGTATCATCAACATAACGAAAATACGAATCAGTTTCCTCTATTACTTGTCTCAATGGACCATTTTTAATCTTGGCTAGAAAGAAATCTGCCAAAATTGGCCCCAATGGAAAACCCATGGCAATACCGTCGATTTGCCTGTAGTAAATGTTGTTGAATAAGAAATGTACATTCATAGTATATCTTAAAAGCAACTCTTTCAGACTAATAACTGGAATTCCGATGTTAATCTGCTTTTCTAGTATCTGTTGGCATATGAAATCCACAGTCTCCATAAGTGGTACATTGGTAAACAGTGACTCTACATCTAAGGAAAGCATTTGCTTCCCATTTACATTGATATCATTCACGTTAGCAATAAATTCGAAAACGTCTTTAACATTATGGTTTACAACCAATTTGTGTAGCGGTTGGAGGAGTTCACCTAGCCACTTTGCCACTCCATGGTATGTAGAATTTGACATATCCAGGACTGGGCGAAGAGGAAGTGCTGGTTTATGTATTTTGGGCAGACCGTACAGACGTGAAGTATTACTTCCAGTAGGTTTAACACGGTTATAAGCTGCCTCTGAGATTAATCCATTTTTACTCAGTTCCTTAAGCGTGTTAGTTAACTGTTTTTCAGCCTTTCCGTCCAGATCTTTTGGGTTGATAAGCTTTTGGAACTTCGTTTCATCAGTTAAAAGTTAGTTCATTTTGTCGATATAATCACACTTATTCATCAGTACTACTCCAGATCCTTTATCAGGTCTACTGATTTAAACTCTGATTATCGTTCCACTTCACCTTTTAAGATTTGACCCAACTTATTTATACACTTATATACATATACTATCTTTGTTATTCTTATCACTTGCATGAACCTTATTATCAATATTTTGTTATCATTATAATCATCGTTATTAACTACGTTCAAAACATTTACCACATTATTATTATTTTTATTATTATGATTAAGACTATTAAGATTATTATTTGATCCCCAAAAATAACCGTCATTGGTTAAAATTTTATATATAAATCTATGTAAATTAGAGTAAAGCCTGAAGAAGATCTAATTGAAAACGATTTGTTAGCTTATATTGTGGTGAGTGCTACTTATAATCCGATATAAGTAGTACATCAGAAACGAATTCAGAAAAGTAACAATATGTTTGGCACACTGGAAAGAGCAATCAAAGAAGAGAACCATGAGAAGGATGTTGCCATATGATGCAGAATTCAAGAAGCTATCGAATGTGACGATATTCGACCAATTCGTCAAGGATGTGGTAAATGATGCGCAAATGGCAGGTTCAGAATATGGTATACCAAATTTAGCTATGTACCATACGTTTAACTAAATAAACATTCCTTTCAGTCTCCTCGGTCTTGTCTTCTATAGAATATGTCTTGTTCTAAAAAAGGTACAAGTCGGAGCAAATGCGCTTAAATTCAATGATTCTTAGATTTTTCCAATGCTGAATTGCATCAATTGAAGCATAATTTCATTTGAACCTCAAGGCTCTTCCGACGATGAGCGAATCTCAGTTACCTTACATAATATTCATCGTGAACTCGCAATAACTTGTGAAGCTTCTGGAATACATCTTTTGTAAATCATAAGAGTCTTCGCGATTGTTTATGAGGTGAAATAATCATTTTGACGGGCACCTATTCTGTCAAGTCAGTTGTGTTGCAATGGGAAACCTTTCGGGACCACTGTCTCCAGATTCCTAACAGGCCTAGAAACGGAAAATCTAATTGGTAAGATTCACCTAATACTATCCTATTCTCAACTTCGGAATAGAACACGAGTAAATCTGTACTACTACATTTCCAGATGTTTCACTTTTGAAAGGACCGATGACACAATGGAATGATTTATGTTTACGAAGTCTTCATGTAGGGGACAGTACATGCAGTTTGTAAGTTTTGTTCCAGTTCAACGTGAAACGAACTTACTCAAAAAATTGTTCAGCAGACCACGCCAGAATTCATTCAGACAGAACAAATGAATGTGAAATGACGACTCTGAAGTATGCTTTATCTAAGAATGAATATTCAGAGTAGCTTAAGATTAAATACCCTAAAGAAAACATTGTCAGTAAAACTATTCTGACAGATTCAAAGAAGTCGCAATGTAACAGGTTCATATTTAAACGCGATGACATTCAAGAAGTGGTTTATTGGGGAATTGATATAGCTGTCTGGAAAACTTATTATGCTGGTAAACTCGTGTTCCTTGGCAGCGCCAAGTGGACTTTAACAATCTAGGAAACCTTGATTACCTGGCAAAGAATATTCTTTGAGATAACTTCACCATTGGATTCTGCAGTTGAATCCATTCATAACAATAAAACAATGATTGTTATTGAAAATGGTATTTTTAAACGTTAAATGGAATCTTTGACATAAGAATTCCGGAAGTTCTTTGCAATTAGACTGGTAATATAACACAGTCAAAAATATACGTTTGTGGTAACATGTTATTACACATGAGATACGTTTCTTTTAAATGTCACATTTTGATTTAGTAATATCAGTTGGTTTACATTTCGAGAATAAAATATTGCTCATAAATAATCATAAACGTTTGGGGTGTAAGGTTACCAGCGTTGTGTATGTACCAGTGTGTAAGTTGACAATTACTCTAAGAAATTAAAAAATTAGGTGATGCAACTGTAATAACGAGGGGTAGGAGAATTCATATATACAAGATGGAGAGTCATATCAAAAATGGCTAAATCATTAAGTAATTCATGAACTTGCGGACTCCACAGAGGATCAGAGCAGTAGCTGAGGTGCTCATGAACGCCCAACAGTGTGGCTAAATAAAGGTGTAGTAAAAACCATAATCGGTTCGATATTTAACAACTTGGTCCAAGCCGGCAACAAAGGTGGCATTGAAGAAGCCTTCTCTACCATGTATCGGCTACTAAATAAATTGCCGAAAGCATCTAGGTGATGAATTTGCCAAACAGCAGTAACTTTTTTCATTTGCTTGAAACAACCGGTGCTCTGTGTGTAGAAGAAACAATTATTACCACCCTCATGACTATATATACATTAACTTACCTTTTGTTGTTAACTCACACACTGACACCATTTTTTACTCTTCCTCCATCTTTGGCATGATCATTCATCCATTTAACGCTTATGATGAATATGATTAGAATTTAATAAGAACATTATTCATAAGATTGTATTACCACACCTTCGTTGCCATTCCTAATCAGTTACTTTGTAAAGTTGTTGTTCGGTTTAGTATTAAAATTATACATAATACCACATCCACATATATTTTGAACTTTGATCTATTAACAATCTATTTGAAAATAACTTTTTGAATTCTGATGAAAATAATTCGATTTTACCTTATCAGAGCCCTACTGTTTTCAGTAACAATCATTGATACATTATTATAGATATGTAGATGTAGAATATGATGATCAAGTTATCGAACAGGACATTATTTGTTCATTAAATCAGTCTTTTGAGATTTACAATGGACATGTTCAATCAATCTGAGAATGACCGTCCGCCAGTTAAAGGGACTTGAAATACGGTACATCGACGTTGGTGTCTTTGTTGAAGGAAACAGAGAGGTCATACAGTGAAATGATTACCTTCTAACATGATTGGACACATCTCAAAGTGTTTGAAAAAGCTTAAGCCACAGTGGTATAAATCATGATAACAAAGCTTCTTGTAGACTACAGACATTATAATGACCCTCTCAAGCCATTCCCTGTTGTCAGCAGACACGCAACCAAAACGATGCTTGCAATTGCGAATGTTTTTTGCAATTAGAGTTCTAAACACAGTCTCTGTGACAGGAAGAAATGTTACTTACTTTGTTTGATTTATTTGCTATTTTCATGGTCACTATACTCTCATTCTACCTTTTAATGGTGCTTCTGACTCATTGGAAACTCTCGTCTATCAGTGCCATTGTCTTGACTCGTCATATTATTATTATTATTACCAAAACTATTTGTATCAATATTATTTAGTTCGCAATTCCTCATATCTTCAAGTTGTTTCCCCGATATCTGACTGTCAATTTAAATGATGTAATTGAAATATAATCAAATTTAACTTGATTTTGATCAGTCAAACGTACTTCCACCCATCTGCCTGAAGGTGACTTGAAAGACACTCACACCTGTCGTTTTGCTCGATGGATTCAATATGGTTTATTTACTTATGAGTTTTATATCTTCCGATGTAATTCTAGTGGTATGTATATTCCCGTACGTAGATTATTTGGCTGATGAGTTCTAGTGAAATTTGATGAATTTATTAAATCCTGCTTCATTGACCTGCTTTGCCTGTTTCAACGTAATTTTGTTCATACACCAAATGTTGAAATTACCTGTATTTCACATTATTCTACTAACTCTAGATAGGTAGGGCAAATGCTCGAAAATCAAGTTTTGGATTAGCATATGTCTACGTTATCCATTGATTTAACCTATTCGATCTAAGTTTTCATATTTGTGAATACATCAGACTGTAGATATTGTACTTTGGTGGTGCTTATTACTTTCAGCAATTGTGTTTAGAATCTTTCTCATGAACGTGTGAGGTTGTAAGCATTTCATCAATTTTTGAGTAGTTCAAGTGTCAGCAAGACATTTCAACTTTCTTTATGTTCTGTCACTCATCATAAAATAGTATCAAATGATTCGAGTAGTTTGAAAGCTCTCGCACTGCGAAAGACCAGCTAATTCAAGTATGCAGATCAGAAGGACGTTGTGATTAACTTAAGTATGCTTATTCAATAATAGTAACAATCATTACATACACATTTCATGTAAAATGTTAACTGCTTGGGAAGCAATAGGCCTTCTATCCAGTATTCATGTGGTTCCGATTCCTATCATTGAAATCGTTATTGTTAGCATTATTCGTTCCATTTATTCAGTTTCCCATCTCCAACGAACTTAGTTCTCTTCCATCACATTCAAATCTCTCCACAAATGTCAACAGTCTTTCAACTCCTCTTCACACTTTCTCATTCCTGTCATTTCCACGTAAATACATGTGTATAAAGTGTTTCCGAAACTTTCACAATCAGTGTCTATTTAAGGCTGCTAAACACCACGTATCCAACGTATAACAAGTAATTATTATTAATATTAAATTCAATCCTGTTTTAATTCATGGATAATCCCCATTCAGGCATTAATGAAAACAAAACACGTAGATCAGCGAAGAGTCGCCGAAAAGAGACTCTTCGCTGATCTACGTGTTTTGTTTTCATCAATCCTGTTTGTCAACATGTAATTTTCAGGCATTTTGTTCTGTATTTAAACTCGCTATAAGACTGAACATTCAATACTCCAGTGGGTACTCAAGAAGCTTTCAATTTGCTGCAATTTGAATACGAGTTACTGAGAAAATCCATTGAATTTTTCGAACGAACTTTGAACTACTTATGAGTAGTATACTGTAATCGAGAGAAAAATTGATGATGGAATTTTAGAACATTTTTATTTGATGCAATACACATATGCACTTCTGTTTGTTGATGTGAACGAATAATGAAAATTTATTTGAGTAGGACAACAAGATACATTTTGTGAGCGATATGAGTAATGGTGACAATTCACAAAACTAAGGTGTATGTCACGACAATGATTTTAAGGAATTTGAATATTTCACATATAGGCCATAATTACACAATAAATTACAAAATTTGTGTTTCTTCACGTGTTGAGTGTCTGACAGTGACTTCATTGAAGAGAGTATGAAGGCTCAAGAAAAGTTGCGAGGCTACCTGAAATTGATCGACAGAAAAAAATATAAGTGAGATGTTCACCTGACAAGCAGTCATGGATTGGGCCATATTGTCCTCGATGCATTCACAAACGTCCAATACATGGATGAAGCTGCGATTGCAGCCTTAGATAATTCAGTTGATATGAGAAATTAATAACTGAAAATCACGCATAAACGTGAAACGTTTTGCTATTGTGCACCATTTTTCACGTGAAGATCCTGCACAAGAAGTAAAGTAGTATTTTGCAATTCGCTGAAAAATTCTGTTCTGTGTGGTAACACGTGGTTCATAATCAAGCCATATTTAATATTCATCACAGGGAATCATGAAAAAGTGGTTTCGCAGAAAGAACTTGGATTGAACGTTTCTCATCACTATGTGGTTTCATATTCTAAGGTGAAAAATTCCACAATTGCTTTTATGCCTTCATTATCAAATCATGATAAGCATTCGAAAGAGCTTGAAGAATACTTCGTAATAGGTGGTATTCATCACTGTAGCGTTTTCACGAGTATGCAGTAGTAATTCTTTTCATAAAATACAAGAGTGAGCGGCATGTTGACGAAGTGAGAGACATTTCGAATTATGTCACCGTCAATGATTAGCTTTACATCTAATTACATAGAGGAGCTTCGTATTAACCTAGTCTTATTTTCCTGATATAATAATGTTGGCAAAAGAAGCTGAACGACGAATTGAGATAGCTAATTCAAGTTGACTTACTGCTAAATTCATCAGTTGTGCAGAGTCACAGTAAATAATGAAAGAGAATCCACCGATGTTTAGGAGTCAGCTTTTTATTTAGCTATTTCATGTTTGCATTCTACTCTGACTCATATTTTTGAAGCATAATAGTTTTTCGAAGTTCAGTGTGAATCAGGTCATCTGAAAACATTGTGTACTGCGGTGAAAGTCATTATCTTTATTTTGCATGATTTTTTCTTCGCTAGCTACTCATTATCTGTCTTCTGATTAATGGTTCTTCTTGTTCAGCAGTGAGAATAACTGAATTTATGTGATATAATTTTGCTTTCCGGCTAAATGCTGTTCATTCTTTTACAGTGAAACTTTTAAAGCTCAATCGCTGAGTGTATTATTTCAGTGAAAACTTTTACAGTAAGCTAGTCAGGCAATTGAAGAGTATTCATCATTTGTTAATGACCTCACTGTTGTTAGTAAACTTCTTGAAACCCTTGCAGGCATAGTATGGTCAACTTCAAGCAGAATGCATACTGTGTCAAAGTAATCATCGGTGTATACTTGTATGTTTCTTTCTTCTAATATGAACATGGCATTTACCTGACTTCAGCTGACTGAATTTGTTTTCATAATTGTATTTAGTACTCACTGAATACCAGTGTACCGGACAACAACATGGAGAAGACAGAGGTCAGAGATTCGTATATGGTAGGACTGCGATTGTATAATTGTGTATTGTGGATGCACAATATTAGCCGATCCTTAGGTCAGAAAAGAGGGGGGATTTAGCGTGAAGTTCTCAGGTTCACCCATAAAGAAAGTGTATTCATGTAAAGGGAATATTGCTTGGAAATTCTCTCCTGAATATTTTTATTCTCAATAAAGATACGAAAGTGTATATTTTGACCATATAA
>OX235273.1:128478481-128542259 GCA_944472155.2 Trichobilharzia szidati | reverse complement strand
CATCTACCTGTTTGACTGCTGCTGCGGAGCCACCTACACATTTGCAAATAATAAGGCTGATTCATCGCCGTACTTCCAAATATCATCCTACATGGTTATGTAAGGGACAAACAAGATCCATTCGTTGCTCTGTTTTAACACACCTAGAAAGTGAATATAAATTTCATTGTAAAACGGCATTTAAAGTTACTTGTCGTAATCCTACTAATGGCTATTTTAGTTTTAAAAGTCTATCTTCGACATAGAGCTATAATCACTGGAATCCACCTAAAATGCCAGGAGTGTTTGCTGAGGAGAAATTCATACAACCGCTTTCTTTACCTTGGTCATCGTTACATGAATTTATGAACCGGACTAATTCGCCCATTCCTCCTAAACCTTGTAAAACTTATAATTATGCAAATTCCATTTGTGACTACTTCGTTTAAATCATGTGTTGTCACTATCCCAATTGCTTCATTCTTATGACTACTTCATCTTTAATTACGAATCATAATTGTCCAAATCATTTTATTTTTACATATTAATCTGTTACGTCATCAACTTGAACACTCGCTTACACTTCAGTTACTCTTCACTCATCCATAACAATGCATTGTGTACTTCACTTGTTGTAACGGTCTTTATCTTCTAATTGTGTGTAACAACTCTCTGTGTTATTCATCACCATCCTGACTTGTTGGCATAAGTATGCATATTTATGTATCAAAGTAGAGCCAGAGATGAGGATTTAATTGAAAAGTAAATAATTCTTCCCCTAATCCTTTTGCCTTCTAAATATCATAATAGGAATTTTTTCCACAATATGTCACTCATAGTGTTTTCTGATATTTCACAGGGTTAAACTGTTTATTTATTAAGCACTTTCTAGAAACTTCATACGTTTGCTCAATAGTTGCTTCTTTCGCTTCATTTTCCTTCATCTTCTTCACAATAGCGTTTTATGAACTGAGTAGCCGTTTAACCTTCACTCAGTGGCGCAGAATTAGCTTCCTTGCGTAATCCCTACACAACTGCATTGTCTGGTCAAAAGTATTAATGTCAAATGGTTTTTCACTTTGTCCACTAGGTTTTTGTTGCTTTCATAAGTAACAATCTTCGGTTCATTTGAATAAGGAGTTAATTTGATTACTCAACATCTTACCAAGTAGAGTAATATAACTAAGAAAATACAACCTGCTTTCTTACTAGGTAATTTCCAGGTGTGTCTCGTTGGAGAATCTTCACGTCTAATACTTTAGTTGCCACTCTGGAAGCTCCTATTCTCCTAAATTTTCAATAATATATACCTAGTAATTCCATAGAAATATTAAATGACTTGCAAACTACTTATGAGTAGTATGAAATGTACTGAGAATTCACACTCTACTTACGCATTTTGGAATGTGTGAATTGTTCAGCGTTATTTTGATTTAATGCATTAACAAACAGATGAAAATACTTCGTATGAAAAAGAGAAGACGTTAAGCAAAGAGACTCCTTTCAGGACACTGATTCACATAGTTGTACGATCGCATTTATATACAAATATTTTAGTGTGTTCGCGCAAGATGTTTGTCAAGTTTAGATAATTAATTAGGGGATACAAGAATGATCTAATGTAGAAGCAAGGTTAATTGGACAGCAACTAAATTAAGATTGAGTTAGTAAGTTAGTTGACTTAATTTAATTGACATTACTTACCTTCTTACCCTAATGACATATTACCGAGAAATATTGGAGAGAGCCTTGAAAGATTATATTTTGTAGTCGGCGGAATTCATAGGTTCATTATCTTTCCTAAGTGTGCAAACAGCAATGATTTTTCTGACATTTGAGGGGAAACCACCTGCTGAAAAAAATAACAGATAGCATGTAATTGGCTTTACGTTTTACTATGTCGAGGCATAATGCAGGAGATGTTTAACTCACATAGATGACCTTGATGTGTTTTTAGTTTTTGGATTGAATAAAGCTTGACATGGTTAGGACAAACATTTTTCCAAAACTCTCATTTGAATCATCATTGGTTCTTTAAATCCTATAAGACGCATTTCGAATAGATCATGCTAACGTTTGACTTGTATCTGAAATAATGAGGTTGAATATAACATGTAATGAATAGTACCTATGGTGACTGCATCTGACAATTTGTTTAAAAACATTGAAGCTACTAATCTGTTGGCAGTAGTGTAACTGCTTCACACACTTTTTCTTCAAGTTTCCTTTCTTATTATGCTTATTAAAATTTTGTTCAGCTGAGACTAATGGAGACTCCTCTGTCATGGTTAGATTTCAGTTAATGAATAATCACAAAGACTTCTGTGGTTTTACTGCGTGCATATACCCTTTCTGACGGGTTAATGTACATCAGATAATCTGAAGTTATTGTGTGGTGTTACAGTAGTCATTATCTTGTTTCTGGACTAAGCTTTTGTCATTACTTACTCATTATTAATTCGCTGAGGAATGGCTCGTTCTTTTGTTTCGACGAGTGAATACCTGAACATATATGGGATAAACTATTGCTTACCAGCTGAATTCCATACCTTTTGTTTACATTGGAACATTTCTGGCCTTATCTGTCAGTGTTCTGTCACTCCAAATAAAATTAATGTAATCAAAATATGAGATTTGTAAGTATTGTTTACTCATAAGTGGCCGCCTTTTGTTAATAAATTTCTTGAAATAGTTGCAGGCAATGCATTGTCAATTTCAAGTAGACTCTCTTAAAAGACCAGAAGATCTTCAGGGAGTGCGTTTGTGTCTATTTCTCTTGATATGAACATGGTGTGATTGGCAAAATGTTTGGAAAATCGTTCCCCGGGCGATCTTTAATCACAACATTTATAGTAATTTAGACGTTCAAACCAACGCTGCATTTATTACACGTATTTTCTTTCGACCGTATATCTTCAGTTTGACCGTCATTGTCTGCCTTTGCCCTTGTTTAATCGCTGATTCTAATAGTTCTCTCCCTGTTTAATCTCTTTTTTGAATGCTTCTCTTTGTGGTTGTGGCTACATTGACAATGTGTTGTTTAACGAAGTAATGTTTGTTTGAGTGAATGAAAATCATTCTGACACTAGACTTTCTGTGGTAATTGTCGGTGTAATTCTTGTGGACAAAGAGTTTGATCCCACTTCACGGAGAATATTCTCCTCAATCTTAAGGTGCGTCTTACAGTTGAACTTTGTTTGACTAATTTTGTCTTACAATACTTGTTTTGTATATAGAAATAATGATAATTTGCTTTATTCCGAAACAGTACTTGTGATACAGAATTGAATTTTCAGCACTTTTACTACAGTATTGCATCCACTTAGTACATTATCAATAAAAAAATTCGACATAGATTAAGCGAATCTCAGTTCATTGTGACAACAACATATTGGCATGTCAGTAGCAAAGCCAAAGTTGAACAGTGTTTGAAGGTCTTAGAAAAGTAGGTGCTATCATATTTACTGGCGTAAGCGGAAGAAAGAAACAAAGCAGCACATAACAGAAAAAAGGAGAGAAGAGGAAAAGAGAGAAAGAAAACCTTGTACCTATAAATGACATGAGTTGGAAGGACGAGATCCAATTGTTCTACTGACTGTTTAATAAGTTAGAAACATGAATTGTGTTTATGACTGCCTCATAATAGGTAAATTCGGATTTGATCTTAATACTGTTCAATAAAACTGCTAGTATATATATCAGAATAACCGTCTTTTCGCTGCTCTTGGAGAATTTTGTGATAGCGCGTGTCTCAACGAAGTTTTTTCGATAGTATTTACTGATGACCACGTTTCAAGCACAAATTGTTGCTTATAATCGTATCAAGTCACTCACTTGACATGATTTGTGCTTGAAACGTCATCAGTTAATGGTACTGCATAATGCTGTGTGATTTATCAAAATAAAGTCGTATTAATATTGAAACTGAAAATCTCCTGCATTATGCCTCTACATAGTGAAACGTAAAGCTAATCATATCCAGAAATCTAGTCAATCTATTCATATCACGTGGTCTCCCAGTTATCACCATATTTCACAGTGTGCTCGAGAATTTCTTGCCAAGTGAATTTTCCTTTCATCAGTCGAAATATTCTTCTACAGAATTTATGCCTGTTTAAGAGTAATCTTACCATTTCTGTTGTAGATGTCTTGTGAGGAACTGATGTGGTTAGCTGGTAATCATTCCAATAGTCACAAATTCAATGTTGACATATAAAATTCATAAGGTAAAGTAGAACAGTTAGGTCGTTGTCAAGTATCATGTTACCTTGACACTTCAACAAAGGAGTGAATAACTTTCAGTGTTTAGTAGCTGGCAGCAAACGAGGTGGCAGTAAATGCAGAACAAACTACATTAAGGTTTCATTTTATTAGTTGATGTCTCAGTAGTTTCTCTGTTCATCTGTCTGTAAATGTCAGGCAAACTGGAAACTCAACTCAACTCAATACAGAGAGCTAGGTTCGCATATGCCAGTTTACGTCGTCTCTGGCGTAGACGTGACATCCGACTATCGACCAAAGAGCGTGTGTACTGCTCAACAGTCCGCTCCGTCCTCCTTTATGGCTGTGAGACATGGCCATTGAGAGCAGAAGACATGAAAAGATTATCTGTGTTCGATCATAGGTGTCTGCGTTCTATCTCCCGTGTGAAGTGGTATAATAAGGTGGGCAATATTGAGGTTAGGCGTCGAGTGCTAGGTAAGGCGGGGAAATCAATCAACGAAACTGTGAAATTACATCGACTGAGATGGTTAGGACATGTATTACGTTGGCCTAGTTATCGCCTTCCTTCCTCGACGTGCAGTGTTAGCTGATATGGGGCCAGGCTGGAAAAGAGCTACCGGCGGTCAAACAAAAACATGGCACCAGTCAATGAAATCCACAACAGTTAGTCTAGGCCACGTAGGAAGGTGCAGACTTCCTGGTTGGGGTCCTCGGGACGGAAAAAACCAATGGTTGGAAACAATTGGTGACATGGCTCAAAATCGTTCTCAGTGGCGCAGATGCATCCACTCCTTGTGACTTATGATTTCCAATTAAACTGTTTTGTTCTTCGTTATTACTATTCCTTTGTCTCACACCTCTGTTTACTGTCTATATTATGCATTTCTCCTAATTTCTTCTCTTGCTTTGTGTGCTACATGGAGTGTGGCGACTTGAACTGCCGCACATATGTGCAAAGTTCTATGTCGAAAACCGACCGACCGACTGACCAACATATTTTGAAATGCCATAAAATAAGAAAAATCACATTCCGCCCAATTGTCAACGACGAAATATTCCGAAATATTTCTGTTTCCCAAATACTTACCATGGGAAGAAAATACGTGTTATAGGAAGACTCGTCAGTAGTCTGATATTTTCACATGCTTGAGTTATTTATTGTGAACATGGCTAATTTTTTTTCCTTCACGTTCCCCAGTGGAACATAGGGCTTTAAGCTAGTGGCTTGAAGATTCTTTAGCAGTGTTTGTTTTACGGGATGGGGTTGCCAGCCTCATGCTCAACCTTTCCTCTTCACCAGCATTATTTCTGTCTTAGCGAGGTAAAGGAGTGCGCCGGCCGGGGATTGAACTCCTGATCATGTACATGGTTGGCTAGCGTCCTAACCGCTATGCCACCGACGTACTTGGTTAATAATGTCATAGGAATATGTACCATAATGGAGAGGAGCTATAGTTATATTAACCTTCTAATTGTCACTCCAGCGACATGCAGAAAACCAGAAGTAGCTTGAACTTGATTTAACTGAAATAATTTTGAGACACCTCTTTCCTGACCACTATCTCTTAGGTTGCAACCATCACACTGGTGGCAAATTCGCGCCTTTTATCACACGTTCGTAGACATGTGATCAGATAAACAGTAAAAATACTCCTGACTATTCGTCCGCTGGGCGTGTGAATGTATGTACACGTTAACTAATGGATGCAGTTAGAGATTGTAAAAAAGGAGATTTCGACACCTGGAATTGCTTCAGTGGGTGATGATTCATTCAGCGGTTAGAGAAGTCTAGTACAGCTTTGCATCTTTCTGTGCTTGGTTTATCCAAGCAATTCGTCACCTCTGAGTTTGATTTTTGAGAAGAATAGTTTCTCCTTCAGTATGTTTGACTTCATTTTCATAATCAGGGCTTCGAGAATATTCTTATGATGATTTCCGCATGTATTCACGAACTTATCAAAACGTATATTGATTTATAATGTGCCGTTTATTAATGGTCCTCACATTCTTGGACAACATCGGATGCGTGTGAATATTTTGTCTATTGATACTTAAATCATCTTCTATTGTATGCAGTTGAAACTGACCAACGGAATGAAAGTAGGTAATATTACCTAACTAAAGTGTGAGGAGGAAAAATGCATCTTCATTCAACTGGACTCTTAAATGTTGACGAAGATCCAAAGTAAATGATATAAAGCACCTGTGAAAATTGAAGACACATTTGAAAGAAACTCTCTACCTAATTCTTGCAGTCATTACAACAGTGTCGTATATAACCTTCATAACCTTCATTTTCTGTGTCTATACTCCAGCTAAATTATTAATATCTCAAACTGTTGTGCTATTTAATAGCCTGATTATGATGAAGGGTTTTCGTATTCCCCAATGAATGAAAAACAAAACGATATTGTTTTGTTTTTCATTCATTGGAGAACACAAAAATCTCTATCATAATTATTATCATATATCCAATGTCCAAATAGTTTTAAACTGTTAAAAGTGTGCTTTGTTTGGACACATATAACTTAATAGTGTGACATAAATTCCTTGCGCACTTTCGATCACTAACTCAATTATTTGGGTACTTATTAAGTGTCCATATTGGAGTTACTGTAGGATGTATGCAGTAGATAAGATTAAGAGCAATGACAGACGTCGCCATATCCTACACACTTCATTGTTCCTTCTATGTCACAATGAGATCATCGGAACAATTGAAGGAAGTATTGAAGTCAGGTTTATATAATTATTTACATGTATACAATACTAAGCTGAATATCTTATACATTGAATTAGAAAATTAATGCAGCAATGAAAGACGTAAGCGTCAATCGATGAATAGGTTTGAACCTTTGGAACGAAACTTTGATTCCGCCTTAATTAGCATATTCTAGTTGGTTGTGATGTAATTCCCGCGGTTGAATTTTGGTTAACTAGTTTTGTTCTGTGGCACTTGTGTTGTACCCAGATATTTATCTGATCTGCATAGAACCATGTCAATTGTCCAGATCACGAAGGCCCTGAAGTTATCACTGAATTCAGAAGACTACACTTAACACGCAGAATATTATGCACAGTAAACAATGCAGAATAACAGAAAACTGCAGCATAATAAGATTATTTATTCTATATGCAAAGTCTGTAAATAAACGACAATAAAATGTACAATAATAATTGTGATCGTATTCCTCTAATCCTCTGTCTACGACTAAGCAACGGTGGCCATCGTTGTCTCCCGCCAGATACAGACCAGTTCACATAAACAAACATTCATTGTTCACTAACATTGACAAACAACTCAGATTTCAGCCACCAGCAACCGTGTTTTGCTGTATTTGAAGAGTTTTGTGACTTTGCGTGTCTCAAACAATTTTCAGGCAGCTATAAAAGAGGACGCCGAGATTGAATTCCTGAAATTCGACCACAGCGTGTCAGTCATGGTAAGGACAACATCAATGAAAGGGATATAAGTCCGTTGGTGTCAGGTGTGGTCTAAACCTCTAGAAAAACACGTACACAACCATTTTTTGAGAATACTCATCTATGGATTTTGAGTCTACTTGATGATAGTTTCCTCATTTCCAGTTATTTGGGGTTGAATAGATCGTAGAATAAATCGACATGGTAGATTGATAATTCATTCGATAATATTAGCTGCAGTGTTGACAAATAAATCCCTTAACGCGTATTAGGACAGTTGAGTGGTTCACCGTTTTCACATTATTTTAGCCTTTATAGAGGTGAGTGAATAACCTTGAGTGCCTCACGCTTCAGCGCAAGGGAGTTGGAAATAAGTTCAAAACACACTGCGTGGACGTTTTGATCATTTTTGAATGTTTTCTAGTGATTTGCCCCCAGACCGCGATAAATCGTTGACATTAAAATCATTCCTGGTTGTATACCGTTGAAAAAATACCAACGAACTAATATGAGGTAACTTTGTCAATTTCTTCTTTCTATTCAGTTCAAAATGATCTAGTGCCACTTATAAGCTGGAAACCCATGTCATTATTCAATTGGACCCTTGAATGTTCGAGAAGATACAGCATAAACAAAATAATGCATAAATAAAAAGTGAGAACAGTTTTGCAACAAACTCTCTGCTCAATACACCCAGTCATTACATTGTTATGCAGAGTAACAGAATATGTACCAGTAAGTGATACAGACAGAATCAATGAATTTTGTATAAAGCTTTTAAAGTTTCAATCGACCACTACCTCGAGTAATCTGACTGCGTCAACTTATCGGATAACAAAACTACCACAGTTTTGTATAGTAGCTACTGCTCATCGTAGTTAACTACCCTATATAAAAAAACAGAAAAGCTAAAAGTTGCAAATCTAAAACAACAGACATGAAAAGCAAAACTGGTCTTGTTTCGTACAAAACATCTCTTTATATCTCCACATTCAAATTCGTTTTTCTTCACAATCTCCTTTGATGCTCTCTATTAAGGTTTTTCGAAATTCAATAGCCAGAGCATCGCACATTTTATCTTCTGTTTATCATTCTCATTATATTTACGACAGTTCACTGTTGCTTCTTTTCAATATCTCTTTGCGAGTCATTATTGTCAGTCGAATATTGTAAAATATATTTCGTTAACTACAAGAGAATAGAATATTCTTCCATCACTTTAAAACATATAAACTTTTCAACTGAAAGTCTCCGTTGAAAAAGTCAACAGAAAGAGAGAAATTTGTATCTAGAATTCGACTGAATATCGCTCGAAAGAATAACTGGTTTTCTGTATTCTGCAAATAAGGGGTCAACCAAAATATTCCAGGATAAGAAATATTCGTAAATATATAGATGACATAAATATTTCCATCACATTTCACACAAGTGAAACTTTTTTCATAGTACACACTGTCAAGAACATAATAGTAAATGTACATTTATCAGTCAATCTTCAAATGCTTGTAATCCCATAATGTGGGCATACTCCCTCCGTGACCTACTGCAGTATTCCGTAAATATTTGAGAATATTTCAGGTAGCATTATTTCATCTTTGTGGTTGAAAATATATGTCACTTTGGCTTTACTCAACTTGTAGTGACATATGACGTCTCGAATAGCATTTATTTCCGGAACTGTCCTGCGGGTTGATCTTTTCGTAACAGACACGCAGCTGTCTACTCATACGAACAAGTTTGAAGAACCACTCGCGATCACTGAAACAAGCCTTAAACAAACAAACGAAGAGTTCATTAAATACATGAATTCCCATATTTTATATATTTTATACGGGCTGACTGATTATTTCTATTACTGCACATAGTAAATGTTCACTATTACTAATATTTTCTGTATATTTTTTCCATTGACCTTAGTAGTCCGAAGCCGATAGTGTAGCTATCAAATAACCGATACAAGCATCTCAATACATTTCCATTCAAACCATCCTTCAGAAAGATGCAGCCACATAACAAACTGGAGATGGTTGGAAACTGAATGTGGTACTGTTCAACAACTCATAATTGCCTCGGTAGTGTCCTAAGGCGGCTATACAGTCCAATCTATACATCAAACTAGTGCATAAAATGAAGCAATATTTTTTCAAACGGTGGGAGCAAAAATTCTGTAGACCAAAATCACACAATAACGCTTCCCGCACAAGCCATAACCAGAAACACCTTGATTCACTGAATCAAATTTATGTCGTTAAGTCGTGAATATTATCGCACAACCTTAGAGAGAATCGTTAAATTTAGATATTAAGAAAGGGACGAAAGTAACTAATAAGGGCGTAGTCAATATGTGACACGAAAATGTCAAAATAATGATACAGAGTCAAGTAGGAAAACTGATAATAATTACACGGTAGAAACATACACTTACGTAACTTTATTAAGGATGAAAATCTTCAGGAGAGAATTTCCAAGCAATATTCCCGTTACATGAATACACTTTCTTCATAGGGTGGGCCGTGGAACTTCACGCTAAATCTCCCCTCTCCTCTGAGCTAAGGATCGGCTTATATTATGCATCCATAATATACAATTCTACAATTAACGAAATACTCCCATATTGAGTCATAAGAAAATGACACAAACAGCGAAGAAAATTTTCTTTTCGACGATTCATTTTCATGAGCTGTACAATCATAATTATAATTAACAAAGAAATCTTTAGACCAATCAGATACTGGTAAATTTTGTCCTTGGAAAATTGTATTACATAATGTAAGGTGTAAGAAGGGATGAGTAATTGTAAGTTAGAAAGGAGACAGAAGTTGGCATGACGTAATAAGTGTTAGATAGTGAATAATCAATAATCTCGTGTAAAATGGACAGGAACTAGTGGAAAGGCTATAAAGTGTTTTTGTATAAAATATGTATGAAAAACAATGTTATTAATAAACAGTAATAGAGTGGTAATAAAATGTGGATGATGGGGACAAAATGATAATAAAAGTATTAATAAAATAAAATAATAATGGTAATAATAGTGAACTTACATAATAAAGGAAAGAAGCAAAATTGTGATAAGAACTTTACTCTGGCCATGGTAAGGCAAGAGAATGTATGTATCGCTTTTGTATGCAGAGGTCTGGTTTTAGATCTCGAATAGCTAATGCTTCAGCCATGTACAGATGGCGAATCCGAAGTCCCTTTGTACGATATTGAGGGACTCTGTGTAACACTGTGAAGCATTCATGTGGGGGTGCTCGATGTCCAGAGATGACAAGGTGTTCGAGGATCGAGCTGTTGCTATTCTTCTTTTCTCCTCTGGCCAACCAAGCGGGGCAGTGTTCCAGAATACGTTTTTAGACTTGACGTTGCGTATGGCCAATATACTTTGCTCCACACGAGCAGGTAAATTGATAAATACACATTGAGGTGGCCAAAAGCGGTATCTTGTCCTTAGCGTTAGACTGGATTAACTGTCTGCAGGAGAATGTGATACGTAGAGTGGCTGTTGGAAATGTCTTCTTCAGACATTTAGAAAGGCGGTTTCTGAGAATTTCCGCTGCGACATCACCTTTGAATTCTAGGTTCATGAAGAGAGTCTTCTTAGGAACCGTTGCGATGTTTGACATCGTAAGCTTCTCCTTCATGTTTTTGTCAATAAAACTTGGTGGATATCCATTCTCTAGTAGGATTTTACGTAATAAATTTAATTCATTCTCCACCATGTCTTCCGAGCAGATTTTTCTAATCCTTGAGCACAAAAGAGCACAAAATAAAGATTATGACTTTTACCACAGTACACAATGTTTTCAGATGACTTGATTCACATTGAACTTCGAAAAACTATTATGCTTCAAAAATATGAGTCAGAGTAGAATGCAAACATAAAATAGCTAAGTAGAAACCTGATACCTAAACATCGGTAGATTCTCTTTCATTATTTACTGTGACTCTGCACAATTGATGAATTTAGCAGTAAGTGAACTTGAATTAGCTATCTCAATTCGTCGTTCAGCTTCTTTTGCCAACATTTTAATATCATGAAAATAAGACTAGGTTAATATGAAGCTCCTCTATGTAATTAGATGTAAAGCTAATCATTGACGGTGACATAATTCGAAATGTCTCTCATTTCGTCAACATGCCGCTTATTCTTGTATTTTATGAAAAGAATTACTACTGCATGCTCCAGCTATGAATACCACCTATTACGAAGTATTCTTTCGAATGCTAATCGTGATTTGATAATGAACTCATGAAAGCAATTGTGGAATTTTTCACCTTAGAATATGAAACCAAGCAGTGATGAGGAAAGTTCAATCCAATTCTTTCTGCGAAACCACTTTTCACGATTCCCTGTGAAGAATATTAAATATGGCTCGATTATGGACCACGTGTTATCACATCGAACAGAATTTTTCAGAGAATTGCAAAATACTTATATACTAATTGTGCAGGATCTTCACGTGAAATAGTACACAATAGCAAAACGTTTCACGTTTATGCGTGATTTTCAGTTATTAATTTCTCATATCAACTGAATTATCTAAGGCTGCAATCGCAGCTTCATCCGTGTATTAGACGTTTGTGAATGCATCGAGAACAATATGGCCTCATCCATGAATGCTTGCCAGCATTACATCTCAAGTATGTTTTGTTCTGTGAGTCAATTTCAAATAGCCCCGCGGCTTCTATTGAGGTTTCATATTCTCTTCAATGAAGTCACCGTCAGACGCTCACCACGTGAAGGAAAACAAATTTTTGCATGTATTGGGTGAGTATGGCCAATGTGTGAAGTCAAAAATTCAAATTCTTTAAAATCATTGTCATGGCATATACGTAAGTTTTGTGAATTGTCACCATTAGTCGTACCGCTCACGAAATGTATCTTGTTGTCCCACTCGAATAAATTTTCATTATTTGCTCACATCAACAACCAGAAATGCATGTGTATTGCATCACATAAAATTCCATCATCAATTTTTCTCTCGACTGCAGTATACTACTTATAAGTAGTTCAAAAATCATTCGGAAACTTCAATGGATTTTCTCAGCAACTTGTATATAACTTGCAACAACTTGAAAGCTTCTAGAGCACCCACTGGAGTATTGAATGTTCAATCTCATAACGAGGTTCAATAGAGAACAAAACGCCTGGTTACAACACCGTCACAGACAGGTTAGAATTTGTTATCAGTATTGATTACATAGTTAGACTTTAGACACGTGGTGGTTAACAGATTTAAACAGACACTGATTGTGAAAGTTTCGGATCATTTCGAATCATTTGATACTATTTTATGATGAGTGACAGAACACAAAGAAAGTTGAAATGTCTTGCTGACACTTGAACTAATCAAAAATTGAGGAAATGCTTACAAGCTCACACCTTCATAAGAAAGGTTCTGAACACAATTGCTGATAGTAATAAGCACCACCAAAGTACAATATCTACTGTCTGATGTATTCGCAAAAATGAAAACTTAGATCCAGTTGGTTGAATCAATGGATAACGTAGATATGTGCTAATCCAAAACTTGATTTTCGAGCATTTGCCCTACCCATTTAGAGTTAGTAGAATAATGTGAAATACAGGTTATTTCAACACTTTGTGTATGAACAAAAGTACGTTGAAACAGGCAAAGCAGGTTAATAAAGCAGTATTTAATAGGTTCATCAAATTTCAGTAGAACTCGTCAGCCAAATAATCCACTTACAGAAATATACATACCGATAGAATTACATCGGGAGATATAAAACTCATAAGTAAATAAACCATATTGAATCCATCGAGCAAAACGACAGGTGTGAGTGTCTTTCAAGTCACCTTCAGGCAGATGAGTGGAAGTACGTTTGAGTGATTAAAATCAAGTTTAATTTGATTACATTTCAATTACATCATATAAGTAAACAGTCAGTTAGGACTTGAATATATGAGGTATTGCCAACTAAATCGTTTTGGTAATAATAATAATAATGATATGACTAGTCAAGACAATGGCACTGATAGACGACAGTCTACAATGAGTCAGAAGCATCAATAAAATGTTGAATGAGGTTATAATGACCATGATAATAACAAATAAATAAAACAAAGTAACTAACATTTCTTTCTGTCACAGAGACTGTGTTTAGAAACCCTAATTGCAAAACACATACGCAATTGCAAACATCGTCTTGGTTGCGTGTCTGCTGACAACAGGGAATGGCTTGAGAGGGTCATTATAATCTCTGTAGTCTACAAGAAGGTTTGTTATCATGATTTGTGCCACTGTGACTTAAGCTTTTTCAAACACTTTGAGATATGTCCAATCATGTTAGAAGATAATCATTTCACTTTATGACCTCTCTGTTTCCTTCAACAAAGACACCAAAGTCGATGTACCGTCTTTGAAGTCCCTATAACTGGCGGACGGTCATTCTCAGATTGATTGAACATGTCCATTGTAAATCTCAAAAGACTGATTTAATGAACAAATAATGTCCTGTTCGATAACTTGATCATCATGTTCTACATCTACATATCTATAATAATGTATCAATGATTGTTATTGAAAACAGTAGGGCTCTGTTAAGGTAAAATCGAATTATTTTCATCAGAATTCAAAAAGTTATTTACAAATAGACTGTTAATGGATCAAAGTTCAAAATATATGTGTATGTGGTATTATGTATAATTTTAATACTAAACCGAATAACAACTTTACAAAGTAAGTGATTAGGAATAGCAACGAATGTATGGTAATAAAATCTTATGAATAATGTTCTTATTAAATTCTAATCATATTCATCATTAGCGTTAAATGGATGAATGATCATGCCAAAGATGGAGGAAGAGTAAAAAATGGTGTCAGTGTGTGAGTTAACAACAAAAGGTTAGTTAATGTAAATATAGTGATGAGGGTGGTAAGAATTGTTTCTTCTACACACAGAGCACCGGTTGTTTCAAGCAAATGAAAATAGCCACTGCTGTTTGGCAAATTCATCACCTAGATGCTTTCGGCAATTTATTTGGTAGCCGATACATGGTAGAGAAGGCTTCTTCAATGCCACCTTTGTTTGCGGCTTGGACCAAGTTGTTAAATATCGAACCGATTATGGTTTTTACTACACCTTTAATTTTGCCACACTGTTGGGTGTTCATGAGCACCTCACTTACTGCTCTGACCCACTGTGGAGTCCGCAAGTTCAAAAATGACTTATTAATTTGGCCATTTTTGATATGACTCCCCATTTTGTATATATGAATTATCCTACCCTTCGTTATTACACTTGCATCACCTAATCTTTTCATTTATTAGCGTAATTGTCGACTTACACACTGGTACATACACAACGCTGGTAACCCTACACCCCAAACATTTATGATTATTTATGAGCAATATTTTATTCTCGAAATGTCAACCAACTGATATTACTAAATCAAAATGTGACATTTAAAAAAACGTATCTCATGTGTAATAACATGTTACCACATATGTATATCCTGGACTTTGATCTATTACCAGTCTAATTGCAAAGAACTTCCGGAATTCTGATGTCAAAGATTCGATTTAACGCTTAAAATTAACGTTTTCAATAACAATCATTGTTTTATTGTTATGAATGAATTCAACTGCAGAACCAGATGATGAAGTTATCTCAAAGAATATTCTTTCCTGGTAATAAAGGTTTCCTAGATTGTCAAAGCCTACTTGGTGCTGCAAAGGAACACGAGTTTACGAGCATAATAAGTTTTCCAAACAGCTATATCAAGTCTCCCTTAAACTACTTCTTGAATGTCATCGCGTTTAAATGTGAACCTGTTATATTGAGACTTCTTTGAAACTGTCGGAATAGTTTTACTGACGATGTTTTCTTTAGAGTATTTAATCGTAAACTACTCTGAATATTCATTCTTAGATAAAACATACTTCAGAGTCATCATTTCACATTCATTTGTTCTGTCTGAATTATTTCTGGCATGGTCTGCTAGACAATGTTTTGAGTAAGTTTCTTTTACGTTGAATTGGAACAAAACTTACAGAATGTATGTACTGTCCCCTACCTGAAGACTTCGTAAACATAAATCATTCCATTGTGTCATCAGTCCTTTCAAAAGTGAAACATCTGGAAATGTAGTAGTACAAACTTACTCGTGTTCTATTCCGAAGTTGAGAATAGGATAGTATTAGTTGAATTTTACCAATTAGATTTTCCGTTTCTAGGCCTGTTAAGAATCTGGAAACAGTGGTCCCAAAGGGTTTGCCATTGCAACACAACTAACTTGACAGAATAGGTGCCCGTCAAAATGATTATTTCACCTCATAAACAATCGCGAAGACTCTTATGATTTACAAAAGATGTATTCCAGAAGCTTCACAAGTTATTGCGAGTTCACGATGAATATTATGTAAGGTAACTGAGATTCGCTCATCGTCGGAAGAGCCTTGAGGTTGAAATGAAATTATGCTTCAATTGATGCAATTCAGCATTGGAAAAATCTAAGAATCAGTGGAATTAAGCGCATTTGCTCCGTATTATACTTTTTTGACTTGAATGAATTGATAAATTGGTAGTTAATTTAGCATAAACTGCGAAAATATCACACAGGTAAATGATGTTCGATAGCTAGTACTGGTTTATAAAATATCATTAAAACTATTTAATAGAAGGTACTCGATGGAGCCCACCACGCGAAAATGGTGGTAGCTTTGAGGTAAGACGTATATATTTAAATGTCAAAATGATATTGACAGTATGTTATAAGTTGTTCAGTTTTCTATAAAGCGTTCCTGATATTCTGAAGATGTTTAGAAGGGCATTTCAAGGATACTCGAGAAAAAATTCATGTATTTAGGATGAGTTTTACATCTTCAGCAGTGATCGTTTATATATAATTTGAGATTTCTTAGGCCACTGTGGTGTCAGATGACAGTGCTTACCTGAAGTTGATATTTATATATGAAGCTATTAGAGAGAGAGGAAAGATAACCGCATTCTGTGTTGTGACCTGTAAGACTCAAGAATTCGTGAGGGATTAGGGGATGAATTTGGACAGACAGTCAGCCGATGTACATGCGTTCGAAGGAAGCAAAAGTAAAGTAAGCGACAAAGTATGTCCGCTTTATTATAAGAACAGAACTTGTGCTTTGTGGCAGAGTATAATTCCATTATGATTATGATGAGCAATAAATTGTGCTCGAAACGTTATCAGTAAATATTACTGTATAACACGGTCAGACTTTATCAAAGTACATTTCACACACAATGGAATCAATAAAAGATTATTGAAGCGAAGTAAATTCTCCTTTCAACGAAGTCATGAAGTTGACTGTACACAACGGAATTTATTATGTTTGACTCACGAATGGCTACTAAGTGTTATGTCCTACAAATGGTTAATCAATTCCTTATCCCCACGATGAGAAGTAATCAGTTGAAGACGGCTGATGGTTTTCACTAAAAGTAACCTGACTAAAATAAACTAGTTGCATCTCCTTGTCGTTCATAGGGTTCAAATAATCACGAGTTACCTAGTTTCAAGAGATTGAATACGTTTGGTCGATTGCCGGTATCTTCACTGAGTTGTCTTTCACTTTCTTCATAAAAGTGTTTTATATAAAATGCATCGCTTTTCTTACGGTCACTCAGTGGTACACATTTATCTTCTCTGAGGAATGCTTTGACAAATGTATTGTTTATTCAGAAGCACTATTGTAAAATTGCTTCTCACTCATTTTATGATATATTCATCGCTTTTAGTTTCGATTGGTAACATTCAACGGTTCATTTGAAAGAAGCTTTCTTTGCTTACTGAAATACCTGACAAGATGAAATAATATTATTAATGAGAAAATCAATCTGTTCTCTGATCATGCAGCTGCCAAGTGTCTTGTCCTGTGTATTTAATTTTCCTATGATAATGTACACCTACTACTTCACTAGCCACTCTAGAAGCTCTTAAGATTCCACAATTTCAACAATATGTGCTTAGCAATCTCATTTAAATACTAAATCACTCTAAAACTACTCGTAAGTAGTATAAATATATACTGCGAATTCAGACTGCATAATTTCCATAGACATCTAGGAATATGTGCGTTGGTTTACGTTTTTATTATATGCCAGATTATGGTCAAACATGAACCCACATGAAGAGGGTGGCAGAAAACATAACAACGTGGGGTATTGTTACTGAAGCCCTATGTTTCACTCGGAACCCAAATGAATATCAATAATAATAAAAATAATAAATGAGAATTCAAATTACTCTTCAGCTAAATCTGCTCCCTCTGAATACACAACTCAGAACGGAGAACAGGGAATGATTCTCAACAATTTCCTATTTTAACCATTGGAAGCATGTGATCTTCATCGTTGGTTTGCCGATATCACTGACCTGAATTAATTTTGATGATGAGGATATTTGTACCCATGTGGATAAAATTCCATATTTAGTTTCGACTATAGATTTTGCACAAAATCCTCGGTTGACATAGATACAGGTTGATGGTGTCGTTTAATTTGCAGGTTCGGAATGCAACCATTATAGTTGCATGTGACACATTCAATGAAACTTGCAATCTATTAATATCTGTGCATATGTATTTTTCTCAACCTGTGTCAACCGTAGGAAAATGACATCATTGGAAGAATTTAGAATTACTTTGCATCGAATATATTATAAGATGAAATAAGTTAAAATATTATATATATGTATTTAAATAAAAAAATCTCTCTATGACCATATTTTCAGGCCTTCGAATGTGAATTCCATAGGATCCTTAGATTCTTGACATGATGTTTATTATTCGATAGCTTTATGCTGTCAAATCATATCACTGTCTAGTTCAAGGTTATTCGATTGCAACATGCCGAAGCAACATAATCCATATTATGAAGAGTCTCTGAAGAATAGCTGCAGAATAAAATTAAAGAATCACTGAAAATTGTTATCGTAAAAGGTATAAACTTCATGGGAAGAGCGTATTTATCTTTGCCCATGACTTCTAGACCACAGCTGGCTTCTAGACTTAACCTTTGATTTGGGAACTTTATGAAATGATTGACATTACCTAGGCTGTGCATGTTTACTGCAGAAAAAAATTTAAAATTTCCTCAATAATTACATACCAGGTTGAAATTTTACAAAAAGCATATCATGTTTTATTTTCTGAATTTGAGATGCTGAACATGCCTGAGACTTATCCTTTCAGGTATACGAAAACTTACTAGATGAATGGAGATCTGAGCGATGAAGTCAGATGACAAAAGACAAATTATTTCATTGTATTTGAAAGCAGTTTAGGAAAATACCAAGAGGACACATGCTGTGAGAACACTATCTTATTGTACTTCACATGAAATCAATCTCCAATCTGCATCTCTCCAATAGAAAGAATATGTTATACAACATCTGGATGTCAGCTTAAAATGCTGTCGGAATTCTGGTTATAACTGAAATTATTTAACACAAGTATGTGAATCACAGCTTATCGTGAACTTTCAAGTTAAATGTAGCCTAATGATTACTACGATTAAGAATTCAGTCAGACAGTCAACAAGAGAAATGTCACTTCTATATTGTATTTTTGGTAATATTTTTGCGAGTGACGGACATCTGCACCCATCTATGCTTCAGTTGATACTATTAGCATCTAGGATATAAGTAAAGGAAAGTGCATCAAAATACACTCGTCTTCATATGGAATAGTAAAAATGAAACATTGAATCCAGCTATTTATATCACCGATGAGGTTAATCTGATAATACGCACCATAATGAAGATACACTTTCAATGAAGTACACAGATTTCTAAGAGAGATGACTACACTCATCTTTTGTACCGATTGCAAGAGGATGGCATTAGGAGATATTACAATTGTTTCACATCACAATTTATATTCACAAAGACAATAAAATAAACCGGAGTTGAATTTCATTGAGAAACCAGACATTCCCAATAGGTCACAGGCATCTGATTTCACAGAAGCACTACAGTTTCCATAAACTTGTCTGAAATATTAGGTGGTACACCTAATTTAAGCATAATCTCAATGTAGCTGGAACTATTCATCGATCTTTTTTCACGAAAGCACTGCAAGCATACAAAATTCAAATATGAGTGAGATTTACTCTTGATCAGGCACCGGCGTTCACTTGGCCTTATTTGGTACAAGTTCTCATTGATTCTCTATCCCAATTAATTCATGCCATGAAAACGGTCTGCATTCTGGAATTAACAAACTCCTCGGAATATTTTTTGAGCCATGAAACCATATTTATGAAGGGGAATACAAACATCACTGATTCATCGTCTGTAGCCTCAATCTAGTACAATTTTTTTTACACCGAGAATGGTGAAATAAATTTTGATTTTGCGCATCATTATACTAACTACTGATAAGTAGGTTAGTGCTTACAGACTAAACTTCTCATCAGTATATTTCAGAAATGGAAACTTATTGCTTAGTATGGCTGTCAGCCATTTCTGCTAACTTCCGTCTCACTTCGTCGACAACCATTTCACACTTGAATACCTCAAGTAATATGAGTTCTTGTCAAGTAGACTGTGGCGTTACTCCAATGAACATCATTATTTACAAATTCATATTCTATAGGTCTCGAATCCTTCCATATGATCAGGTTACGAATATATGAACGAAATGAACCTACACTAAGCGAATTCGAAAACCGTTTTATTTATGTTATTCGGGATTCTCTATATCATTCGGATAGCGAGTGTATGTGAAGAATGATAAAGTGCACCATACATTTAGAAAAATCAAAACGCACATTCACGTATCAATACTGTTTATGAGAAAATGGAAAAACTGAAAGGTTGAATGGAATACACGATATATGAGTGTCCTTATTATTGAAAATTTTTACTTCCTAATGAATGAAAACGACGAAACTACATATTCTCTAATGAAATTTGCAGAAAGCATATCACATCTTACTCGATAAACAATTTTTTCAAAAAATTATTAGATGTGCCTTTTTCATATGCACCTAATTGTATCAGGTGGTAGTGTGACCCACTGCAATCAGTGATATTTCATGTGTCTTGTATAAATCTATTCCCAGAGAACTGAAAACGGCTATCTATTTCAGTATGTTACCATCTAGGCAGGGATTCAAATAAGTAAACTTAAGTAGCCCAATACTAAGAAATTAAATTTTACTCCCATATTCAATATTACGCGAAGCTGCCTGCTGTGTTACCGCCTGACAGTCAAACGTGTGATTGTGAATTGAGTTTTGTGATGAAACTGCACATCTGTTAATTTTGCATAGACATCACAAGCTACCATTAGCCTATAATTCCAATGCTAAGAATTCCACCAGATTATTGATAATAACCAACAACCTACTCATGAGTAGTGTAGTAAAACCGTTTGTGTGCATGATGAGGATATACTCTCTCCAGACAATTACTAAGTTAATGGCTGACAGGTAATATACCGAAAAAAGACACCTGAGAATACAACTTTTTGGGGAAAAAAGAGTCAACTGTCTCAAAGTTGTGAAGAAAGCCGGAGGATTAACACGTTGAATTAAGTGAGAATCTGTGTACTATTTTCGATATTTTCGAAATTGTCGCTGACCGTTTGAACAAAGTTTATATAGAGGTTCTTTGTGTTTTGTTTTGTTGTAGTTGTAACTGGGTCCATAGATGAATTGGCTATGAGCAGACACGTACGGACATACCAGATTTATCAGCCAGTGTAAAAAGAGGCCACATTCACAGAAAGTCAAGTGGTAAGTAAACAACTTCATGAATACCAACAAGTGGATAAGAAAACCTCTTTGGACAGCTAGTCGCCTACAAGTTTATCATGAGAGATTGTTACCACAATGAAGAATAATCTTCAAACTTCACTTCATATTGAAGTTGGCGATGCGGAGGTTATATGGAGTGACAATGTAAGTTTGACGGTTGAATTCGTAGTGTCAATTATCAGAAAGCTATCTACTCTTTGTCACATGCGTAAAATGTATTTGTGTAATACTCTCAAATCACATTTTTATCAGGGTAGATTAGGCAGGTTGTTTATTCCGCCGGCCACTACTTCTCTGTGCTGTTATTCATCTCTGTTAAATCATTCGTTTTTGGATGATATAGTGTTCTTCTAGTTTTCCTAACACTTAGCTGTTGCAAGTGGTATGCAAATTCATTCCTACCATATATGGAGAATATCGCTGAACTGACGACTAGAATACTTGGTCCATTTAATGAAACAGATAAAGCACACTAGCCAACGGAATCACTTAACTCAATATTGTGTAGACCAGAAGATCCAACAGTAAAAGAAGACAAGATCAATTCCAATTACAAAATAAACTGCACAAAGTATTATAAAGACTATATTGGTCAAACTGGACGTCCCCTTCGAATCTGAATCTAAGAACACACGATATGTATTTTTTCTTATCAATGCATGTAGATAATGACGGACAGCAGTATGGTTGGGAGAACGTAGAGACTTCAAACAGAGAAAAAACAAAAGCTGCAGTCAGGGAACTTCTATAGGCCTGGCACTCCAGATAATATCACCGATTAACAAACGCATCACTACAGACCAGATGCACGAAATAATAGAAAATATATAAAATCTTAAGAAAATACAAATTTCAAGTTAATTAAAATAATCAGTGTAAATTGACTGCCAGTCACAACAACAGTTACCAGGAGATACAATTATATCGTCATTCATAGCGAATTCAGAAAAGTTCATATTATATTAATAAAGTTTGTGTTGAAGAAGTTGTCTAGAAAGATATTGAAAGCTCCACAGTTAAATAAGTCGGCTAAGGGAACAAATAAATCAAAAGCCATAGAGAAGCTTGGGCGGAGAAAGTACAACATATGTAGCAAGATGATAGGAATGAATATTTAATATTTAGAGAATTGCCTGAACCGTTTATAACCTAAACGATACCATAAAATATCAAATACAGAAAGGTGTGACCATCTCATCTTTTTTGTTACTACCCTCTTTTATGAAAAGACTTTATATAAATTCTATTATACAGCTAAAGTAAATGAATTCGCAAATAAGAGTCTTTATCTCTCATCTACTTGTTTTGTTCTTTCTGACAATGCAAAAACGTTTTGAGAGACGAAGAAAAACCGAGTTACTGATGAAAATCATTCTTCCCATGTTAACGAAAAAGCCAAGCCAAACGATATAAATCTCATGAAAAAAAAATTTAAAAGTACAATTTCACAGTGTCTGATGGTGTGAGAGGTTGCATTGATGAACAAAGTTTCTACTTTTAACGTTAGTAATTTTGAGATACATTAAAGTGTAAAAGTTGAAAGGTGTGGAACGACGAACGCAGAATTAGTATGGAAGTTGTTGAATTTTAAACACAGATGACATTAAATTTAACTCTGATACTGTCAAGATATATGAAGTGATTTTTATGGATAACTGTTTAGAAAAGATGCTAGGATTTCAAAATCCTAGGAATCACGTATTTCATCTTTTGTTAGATATGATATATCACATATATATATGTATATTATATATATATATATAAATCAAACTTTATATCAGGTTTGATCTGACAGTGGTGATGTTTATCTTTCGGACCTTTTGCAAGAGCTAATTCAGGAATCAATATTTGCTATCATGCATTTTCAAATGGAGTTTATTAGTCCAAGTAAAGAATGAAATATTCTCTAATCGTAATATCATAAATGACATTTATATACACAATCACCACATTTAGAAGAATGAACTCATAATATGTGTGCTCTGAGTGATCGGTTCCATCAAAAACTTAACTAGATTTAGGTACAACGAGTGTGAGCCGTTTAAATAAAATAATGGGCGAGAGGAAAGTCTCATTCAACAATAACCAGTTACTGTTTGCATAACTTTTTATATTTGTGGTTTTCATTCTGGTTAAACCACATTTATGTTATAGGAGTACAATGTCATGCATAATTTGAGATTGATCTTTGTGTTACACGAAGTATCCTATGCTGTCATCCATCGACATCTAATATAACATATACTCAGACCCGTTTTGATGAGATGCAGTTCACTTTCATCTGCTTGTGAATTTCACACCAACAATCGTAAGCTGGTAGGCACTTAGATGACACATTACGTTGATATTATTATGTTTTCCTACCGCTTGGAGCCCATCGTGGCATTCGTACCATGTTTACGGATATATTTTATGACTAAAGTTATTCAACAAAACTAGGCAGATTCTTTTTGTTGATTCGTGTTAATTCCATACGACTTTGTGACTTCTCGGCTTCCAAGTCAAATAGCTACTTCTGCTTAAACGTCATTTCAATGAGAAATACGATGAAGTGTAGCTGGATACTTGTTAACATATTGCTTACAAGCAAGCATTTTACTATTTGGTCCCAGTAAGTAGTGCGTCGATGGCACAGAGGTAGAACGCTCGCTGGTCACTCCGGTGCTCTGGGGTTGGATCGCGGCTGGCGCACTTCCACACCTTACTAAGCCAGTAGTAAAAGTGGTAAAGAGCTAAGGTTGGGCATGAGGCTTGTAACCCCATCCTGTAAAAATAATCACCACTGCTACAGAAACTTCAAGCCTCTCGCTTAAAGCCCTATGTTTGACTGGGAACGTAAAGTAATAAAAAACGTTTAGCCTCACAAGTCACATTGAACGTCAAGGTACTCGTGAGAAATTCCACTGATAACATGAACATTTGTTTGTCCTGGGGGCCGTCGTAGCTCTCTGAGTTTCTTATTAATTAGACTTTGTTGAAAGACAGATATTATTTTCATTATTCAGTGCAATATTATCAGCACTAAGCAAGAAGATCTTTGTGGTAACAATAGGGTTGGCAACCACTGAGATGTTTTCCAGCTTGTTTAAAGCGACTTCATTAGTGGATGTCTGATACTTTACTATAAAAGTAGGAAACTGAAGGCCTAAAGACAATGTTCCAAAATTTATCACGTAGAAAAATGAACAATGTTCATAGGTTGTGAGAGAAAGAAGCAAATAAAGAAATGGTAAGTTAAGAACCGAGAAATTACTAGTGCTGAGCAAAATGCACCAAAGAAACATTCCTTACGTGCAGACAAGGCTTTAATCTTCGGATTCCTGTTGCTTCAGCATACTCTGCAGTACACTGTATATGCGACACGAAACGCTTCAAATGAATTTGATACTTTATCTAACCACCACAAACGTTTTTCAGCTGTTTTGATTCGCCTAAGCTTTATGGTTGAACAGTGAAATATTCGTTGTTATTCAACACTACATAAGCTACAATAGCCTCAGAATAACGCATGTTTTGGAACATTCTCCTCACATGATTAAGTTTTTGTATGAATTACTAAGTGGTACTTTCTTGTTGCTGGGGTTGTCCCTGGATCCTGTAGTCGCAGACATGGGCCGGATTACGTGTTGAACAACACTAATGTTAAACCTCTGGCTTTAGCGAAACTGAGTAAAATACTGAAGAATTCCTGAAGTAACGGAGACAACCATCACTGAGAAGATTGTTCAGGGTTTTTTACAACTAATTTGCTTACTATGACACGAGGGTCAACAGAATTAAGCTAATTTAGCTGACAGATCTCAAAGAGGCAAATGAACATTTCCGTTTGCACCACAACTTTCCAAAAAGTAAACAACATACAAAATGAATCTGTTTAGGTCAGAATACCATTTGTTATGTCTTATATTAACTCAGAGAAATGTTTTTTATGACTACACCATTTAATGAAGAAAGAATATTCTTCTGTCATGCTGTTCTTCGAGTTCTAGGGTTATTTGTCAATATATTATAATAAAAATTTGTTACTAACAACATTGACGAAAAGAAATTCATGTTTACACACAAAATTAAGAAAATGTAGCGTAAATTCTTTTGAAAAGCGTCGTATGAGTGTAAAATCCAAGCACGATACATAGTGCTTGGTAAGTGAAATGTTCAAACTCAGGGAAACAAATACTGGGTTGAAGACAAAAAATCAATATTCTGCGAGACATTAAATTAAAAACTATCACTGACGAAGAAAGTATGAAGTCTTTTCGTCCAATACATCTGTCGATGACCATGCAGATCAGTTATCAGGTTTGCCCACAAAACCCCAATCTACAAAAAGAAACGAAAGAACATTTTGACAGGTTTGGGTTTTATTTACGCTTTTATGAATACATCTAATTCTGAGTGTTCATACTCCCCACGGACGAATTCCTTCGCTTTATTTAGTAAAAATTCACATAAATTCTTAACGTTTTCTTTACCCTCACATATACTTCCATTCCACTGAAATTAATTGCTTATTGGATATAAGAATAGAAATTGAGCACTTTGGTAGAGTCGAAATCCATTATAGTAAGAACTTTATTTTGATAAAGTTCTCACAGTGTTATAAAGTAATATTTACTGATAACGACGTTTCGAGCACAATTTACTGTTCCTAATAATAAGAACTTGTTCACACAACCTTCTGACCTCATCTTCATAATTCCTCTATTTGTCATCTCTTGATTCGACAGGCAGTAGTAGTTTCCATATTCTCTGTAAGAATGATGAGTCATTGCTATTGCATCTGCTGCGTGTAGATTCTATGACCAACGTCTCTCTCTCTACCTACTCACATTAATATCTAGAATTTCAACTCTGTTTAAATCTATTGTCGTTGTGTGTTAATCGACACAGTGTAATCGCTGAGTATTTTTTCTAAATTACTTAGAATGACTGACTCCAAGAAGACAGGTAATTTAGAAAAAACTCAGAAATTATGCTACATAGATTAAAACATAACTACACAGTAGGGTGGACCGACTAATATATGTGTAAAACTGTTGTAGTGGTACTGCGGCAGAATGTAATTCCATATTAATTCATTTATTAGATATACCAAACAGTGAAACAGTTTTTTTGCTGGATGACAGTGTTTCGGACACAGTTTACTAGTGATCATAATAATATCAATTATAAACACAAAACTGTGAAACTTTCGTTTTATAGTTTTCTTTATTCTTTCTTATTTGTCATAGAGGGGTAGTAGAAATTTCCAGAAGTCTGATTGGACAGGTGTTGAATCATTCATATTACACGTATTTGCGGCTGATTGGATAAATAAAGCTTCTGTTATCAGAGTTGAAATTCTCAAAAAGGTGGTGAAGGCACTCTGTTTAGTATTTAGCGACATTTATTCTTAAACTGACTTCACTGTGTTTAATGTCAAGTGATTCCGTCACTTTAGACTATGTCGAATGGAATAACAGTGAAGCATCAGCGGATAAACTGAGGAAGATTTATTCTCAGCACTGCTTTGTTGAACTGTTTATTTGTACTCGCTGGTATATGTTGAAATCAAACGGCAACTGAATGAGAACGAAATTCTGCATGAAACGTCACGAATTTCATGTGAACACAACATGCGAAATTACAAAACAGTAAGCACTATACAGTGTCAGACCTACGTGGCACGATTGCGACAAGTTATGTCTGGAAATGAAGAAACTACTGAGTGAATTTCATTAGGAGAACTTAGAAAACAACAAACAGTATTATTCCAAGTTTAACTTTACAGGACTTATTTATACAGAGCTACCATCAATGATATTTTAGGCATTCCAGCACCAAGAGAATCGTGCGAATTCTAGCTTCAAACTAACTGGTTTTTATTTCTCCTTATTTCATTCAATATATAATTCTCTAGGCTATTCTGAACTAAAATATTTGTTCCTGTGGAATGCAGTCGTTTACACTGAACCTGCTTCAGGTTGCCAAATATGTATATATAAGAAACCACACTGTCATTTATTTAGATGGATGGGAGAGTTTTATGAATAGTGTTCAAAAACATATGTGTGATTTCGCTGCAGCTGATCATCTGTCTGTAAATACTTTTCATGGGGTTTGGAAACCTCGAAGGTTAGTAAGATTGATTCCTTTATAAAATATTTCACTAGGCACCTTCGTAGATTGAGTGAGCCTGCATTCACAGCTTAAATCTAAAGTAGCATAATGTTGCATAGGCGACTTATTGACTATGACATTTCTAGATCAAAATATCTTACTTATGGAAAAAAATAATTTGTGTAGTTCACTAGTGCCGAGTATCATGCCAGAATTATTTATATGAGGCGACAAACCGACCAACTAGAAGGTAATCAAAATCACTCGCTTTGAAGAATATGTGGGGTGAGAAATTTTTGCTAATAGATTTTTACTGACGACATAATTCCAGGCCCGTTTTCTTCTTGCTACAAACTAATTTTCAGCTCCATTATGGGCAAATTTTATTTTGATAGAGTCTCACAGTGTTATACAGTAATATTTACTGATGACGTTTCGAGCACAATTTATTGCTCATAATCATATCAAGTTAATCATACGACTTCCTAAATTCATTTATATAGTTCCATTGTTTTTCACTTGATTTTCACTTGATTTGATTGGTAGTATTATTTTCCATATTTCAGGTATGAGTGATGAATCATTCCTATTGCATGTGTTGGGTGTAGATTCGATGAACAAGGATTCAGTATTCAACCTCTCTTTCCACCTACCTAGATTACTTTTTAGAATTTAGACAAAATTAGACAAAATAATATAATTTACAAAATACCCTGCAATGACTGTGAGGTCAACTACATAGGTCAAACTAGTAGGTCAGGGGTAGTCAGATTGTCAGAACATAAGAATTTAGCTAAGGTAAGAATGGTTGGCCCAAGAGAAGATAAGTAATTTAGAAAAAAGCTCGGCAATTGCAATGCATGCATTAACACACAACCACACAATAGGGTGGGAGAGGGTTAAAATTCTAAAAAGTAATCTAGGTAGGTGGAAAGAGAGGTTGATTACTGAATCCTTGTTCATCGAATCTACACCCAACACATGCAATAGGAATGATTCATCACTCATACCGGAAATATGGAAAATAATACTACCAATCAAATCAAGTGAAAATCAAGTGAAAAACAATGGAACTATATAAATGAATTTAGGAAGTCGTGTGATTAACTTGATATGATTATGAGCGATAAATTGTGCTCGAAACGTCATCAGTAAATATTACTGTATAACACTGTGAGACTCTATCAAAATAAAATTTACCCATAATGGAATTACACTCTACCACAGTGCCTAAGTTTTATTCTTATATGAATAATTTTCAGCTGTTCATTAGCTCTCATGTTCCTAACTGATCATAACTAGTGTCGGATTACTGATGTCAACTTTGAGAGCAAGTATGTTGCTTTCATTAGTTTTAATCCACAGCAATCTATTTCTAGGCTGCTAATGTTTGAAGGGCTTAAGAATTCGTCTATCTACAACTTTGTTTTCTGCTAAATATTCTCCAACAATGACGTCATCTGGGCCCTAGCCATTAATTTTGACAGCTAAATAGGTATTTTCTTGTTTGTTTCTCACTTCAGCGCATTCCTGTCAGTGTTATGTTGATGAATTGCACTTTTACACTAACTGTGGAGGTGAAGTTCTCAACTACAACTTGTGAAACAGTTCGTCTTGTTGATTTGAAACCACTGCTATAAGGCATGCCATTTTTGCTATTGTAGGCAGAACATTCATCCCTTGATTTTGTGTACTTCAAAGTGTTATTCTGATTCACAATGTTATGATAGTGGGTGTGAGGATCGATATTCCTGTATGATTTGTTGAATATTTCATCAGTAGTACAAGTAAACGAATGAAATTCATCTAAGATTGAACGCTTGCAGGGATTATTCTTATGGTGGTAGTCAAAAGTCCCATTTGTGGTGGGGTTCATTTACGAAATGGATTAATGTGTTTAATATAACTGAAGGTAACATAACATTATCTGAGTTTAGAAAGTCTTATACTGCTACGTGAGATTATTGTGATACTGTTTTCATCTCTCTACATTTTCAGTCCAAATATCTCACCGTGCATGTGCAGTTTAAGAGGTTAAATGATATCACATATATCGAACGGAAATTCCATGTGTGTTTGTCAAGAAACAAAAGGAATTATTGAACTTTCCATTTGACTCACGAAATCAAATCTCTTTAGGTAAGAGACTTACTCTTTCCATAGACGGTAATGTTTTCTACATTAAAAAAAATTATTGTACATCTTATGGAATGAAAAAATGACTATCGAAATAAATTCGAACCATTCACAGCTTTCATTAGCGTTAGTAAAACATAGTTTGGTGATTATCCGATTACGTATCTTTGATGATTTTATGCATATGTGTCATTTCCTTCCATTTGCTACCCGTCCTCTTGTTTCGAATATCAAGATATGCCTTAATGTCGACAAAGTATTGTAGTTATTCACAATGCCAAACATCTTAGACATAAGCTATCATTGTTAGTTGGTTTCCATTTAGACTTTCATTCTTTTATTCATATTGGTTTTCACAGACCAGAGATTCAACGTGATTACTGCAGTATTTCAACTACGTCATCCTTAGCTTCGTTTACTCGACGAGATTTATGCAAGATAAACGTGAATTTGTGCTATTGAAGTTTAATAAGGCATTTATATTGTCCAAGTGGATGCTTCTCCCAGAATCACTAATTAGTTAATTTTCATGACTCTGCTATCCCACTATTCATCAGCAGCTCACTGATGTAAATCACGTCTCACCTTTCGTCATCTGTTTTTGTGATAAGGTGCTTTAATACTTGCAGCCTTGTGTAATGCTTCACACACTATCAACAGTAGTGATTATGACGAGTAGTTGTATTTGTCACCCTTGAATACTCTGTACGTATACTCCATAAGAATGAGTGAAACTTGAATCGAGGAATCTATTCGTTTTAATGTCTACGTTCGTCCTTTTGAACAGTCTATTTGGGTAGTCTTACGAGGCTGCGAAGTTACATCGATTGACATGCTCAAGATGTGTTACATATGCCTAGCCATCACTTTCCTCGAGGGCAATGTTAGCTGGAATACGGTTAGGCTGGAAAGGAGTCAGCGGTGGTCAAACCAAAACACAAGGTTAAACGACGTAGGAAGGTGTGGACTTCCTGGTTGGGGTTCTCGGAACGGTAAACACCAATGAAGTATGTGGAAGATTTGTGATATGGCTCAAAATCGTTCGCAGTGGCTGGTACAGATGCATACACTTCTTGTGACTTATAATCCAAGAGCGCGAGCACCATTAAAAATGTTCAGCCAGAATGCTGTGACGTTTGAAAGTGTTAAACGTGAATAGAAGACAAGAATATTCAATGACCTGTTAAAGTGACATTAGGTACGCACAAGCCTCATTATATTAGATAAGTTTATTTCAAAATTTCACACAGAGATGCAGTTATAACAAATGAATGACATTCCGAGCATAAGTTATTCATTGCTCACAATCATTATTATATATAAATCTCAAAATAGTAGCTCGAGGTTAGCTTAATTATTGGAACATAAAAATCTAGCTAGACCTCGAATAATTGGCCCTTCTAAGTTTGATAACCTGGAAGAAAACTCAGCCATTGCACTGCATTCACTTGCATGTAATCACACAATAGAGTAGGACAAGGTGAAAGTATTAGGACGTAATAAATTTAGCTGGAGAGAGAGGTTCATCACTGCAGCTTTGTTTATCGATTCATCACCACACACAAGCAATTACAATGACGCAATGCCCATACTGGAGACATAATTAGTGGCAACAAACAATTAAGGGAAGTTGGAGAGATGGAATATAGAGAAAATATATATAAGACTAATTGTGAAACCGTGTGACGTAAACTTTTATGATTATGAGGAATAATTTATGCTAGAGATGTCATCCAGTTGTTGATACTGCATCTCTGTGTGATATTTAAAATAAACTTATATGGAATTACATTCTACCACAGTGCTCAAGTCTCACACTCACATTAACAAGCCCTTGCAGGCTTCTTCTGCTTAACTGTTTGAGAGAATGAGTGTAAATCTGAGAAGAGAGTTTCTCTACTGCTCTGTTTCAAACAATTTCTGTGATAATAATTCACTTAACATGAATGAGTGATTTCATAGGCCAACCACCACTAATATCAGTCAAACATGAGTCGATAATCTTCAGTAGTTTTAAATATGTAAAGTCCAAAATAGAAATTTTGATAAAGCTTGCAGATGCGTCTTATACTCTTAAAAAAAACACGAAAATTAATCAACTGTTTGTACATACCATAGTATGTCTTTACTAAAGATGAAATAATAAAATGCAAACAAGAACGGAGAAAACGTTGTTTCAGAGATCTCATTCCTATTTGTGCTGCATTATATGAAATACTACCCACCAGTATTGTCTACACTTGCAATTGAAACTATGTAGACTGCTCCGTTTATCAATAACCCCCTAATTTATCTGAATAGTGTGCACAGATAGCGTTATCAAAATGAAGCAGCCCGTTGGCATACGCTAAATTAGAACCCATTGCTGGCCTAAATATGTGAGATTATTTCCCATGTGTGTATCCACTCTTTAATGTTTATGGTATCAGAATTAGAGTGAACTGTTTTAACCATGATTAGCTTAATATTTTTCATTTTTCAGGAACATTTGGCCGCTAATCACGAACAGTGCACTCCACATTCCACATAAAGTTTGAAAAATATTTTCATGACTATTATTCTGATTAAGAATGACTAGTGACTTTTAATTCAAAATTAACGGAGTTACCGATTGATCTGACTTCTTTGTAGGAGTCATGGTTCTAACACCTAATTATTTTTCAAAGTGATGCTGCTTTCATCTCTCGACATTTTGAGTCCAAATATCTCATCGTGTATGTGCAGTTTAAGAGGTAAAATAATGTCACATATATCGAACAGAAATTCCACGTGCGTATGTCAAGAAACGAAAGGAATTATCAGACCTTCCATTTGACTCACGAAATCAAATCTTTTAGGCATGAGACTTACTTTTTTCTTTACCTCCAGTTTGATCTTCATTTTTGAAAAAAAATTATTGTACATCTTATGGAATGAAAAATGACTTTTGAAATTAATTAGAACCATTCACAGCTTTGAAGTAGTGTTAGTAAAACAAAGTTTGGTAGTTATCCGATTACATATCTTTGATGATTTTACGTAAAGGAGTCATTTCCTTCCATTTCTTCCTCGTCTGCTTGTTTCATATCCTAAGATATGCTTTAATGTTGACCAAGTATGATAGTGATGCACAGTGTTAGACATCATAGAGATAAACAATCAATCTCATTTGGTTTCCATTAAGAATTTCATTCTTTTATTCATATTGATTTCCAGAGATCAGAGATTATTATCTCTCAATGTGGTTTTAGGGCATAACATTGTTCTAACTAACTGAGTATTCTTGAGTATGTTTCATGGCTCAAATAAAATGAATTAATTTTTAATTGGCTGATCTTGAACATTTCACATGGCTCCTGACAATAACCATGTCTTTCTCTATGTTTATATAGATACGCTTATATTCACAGAGTTGATGCTTATTATATTGCTGATATTACTACGAAAAATATCTTCGGCACTCTTTGGCACCAGACAGATTTTCGTTAAAAACTCTACCGCATCTTACTCATCGTATTCCTCTTTGAATTCTTTCATCTCTTATTTTCTACTTTCTTTCTTATCCCGAAGAGCCAGTCCTGTACTAACTCACTGTTTTGAATTTTATTTTCTTAATTATGTCGAGCAAGTGGTTTAAACACTGGAAACTGCGCTTTTATCTTAATTCAAATAAGATTGCAAAGATGGAGAGTTAATGCGCCCAAGTGAAACACTTTTAGTCAACATCAGCACTCAAAAACTTCAGGATGAAGCGAAAAACATCTTCGTGACAGTTATCAGGGAACAATTAAAGACAGTTAGATACATAACAAAGGAAGCGTGATTTGAAGAAAACTGGAACTCTGCGAAATTGATATGGCTACTGCAAAAATCATAAGTAATGATTGCCATCATGTTAATAAAAGCCATGAATCGATCGAAATCAAACGAAATCAGGCCAAAAGCACTTAAAATGGAACAGAACACCCCAACGGACATGCTCACATTCGAACTCCAGAGGGTGCTAGTGAAAGTTAAGGTACTTACACAGCAGAAGAAAGATTTATTTGTCAAACTGACAAATACATATGCATGTACAACAGAACAACAATACTAAGCCGAATCATACCTGAAAGACTGAAATATGTCTTGGATGGTAGCCATCACTGTGAACAGGCTGAACTCAGTAAAAAAAGCTGTCCAGGAGTCTAATCTAAACACTACGTATCACCATCAAAAAGACTATGAAGTGCAGTAGAATTTCCACCACACTTTCGAAACATCCTTGGAGAAGTAATTTGACGACTGTTTCAACTATGTAGATGGCAATTTCTCTAATATTTATAGACATCTTTAAGGTGAAGACGGAATTAACAAAATGTTGCATACTAACGCCAACGATATTTCAAATTGTGGTGAACTTGATTAATTAGCAATTTAAAGACAGTGACAAGAGAGGTCTTCTCTAGACAGACTAAAAGACCTGAGTAAACCAGGATTTCGTGTATGATCTGTGTCTCATATCCCCTGAAATGGAATAAAAACATGCAAAAATTGGCAAGTTTTCAGAAGAGACAGGGATAGAACCGAATACAGCGAATAAAAATATGATGAAGGGGCTAGGCCAATACCAATACAATAATTCATTATTCTGTAACCTATACGAAAATCCATAGCACTGGACACAGATACCTAGATCGGAAATTCAAACATAAGTATCCATGTGAGAGAAAGATTCATCAGTGGAGGTGTTTCAAACAGGCTGCAGGTCTTCATCAACAATTGTTATCACTCTCTATTGAAGACCCTGTAACTGACTAAGAAACATTAAGCACAGACGAACTCTGTAGTCTAGCAAATCAGTCAAGAAACCATTACATACCAAACCTACCAAAGCAGGTATACTGTGGAGACTGTTAAGTAGCATCAAACCCTGAATCCATGAGTAGAGGCTGTTTGAAAAGTGACGAGTTGGTTGTCCGAAGCTGACCCGGTGATCATGTGAAAATGCTCTGAAGGCTTGTGTTACCTTCATATACTTCTTGGATGCCAAACTCTCCGGTTTCCGTTTGGCTTAACTTCGACAGCTGTAACGTCACTCATCGGTCTTCTCACCTTGCGTCTGGTCTGTCTCCAGTTCCTTTTAGAGGATTTTCTGAGCAATAGGTTATTGGGTGATTCATTCCTAGCGTTTGTTTTTGCTAATCCTTCCTGGCCATTTGAGCTTCATTACTAAGTCGACGTAAATTCTGATAAAACTCTGAAGCCTATTTGAAATACTTTTAGTACACGTGAAGAATTTCTGAACCATGTGTAGAAATACGAATCTTGTACTTCATGTTGAGTGCAGCTGTCTTCCACACTGATTACAGTTGAAGCAGGGTCACTTTCGCCTCTCTGATCCTAGCTGGATGTGATATCGTCGTCTGTGCCTCCAGTAATTGAAATGATGCTGTTTAACCACGTAGGGGAAAGAGGTAACTAACTCCAAAATACCTCCATTGGTGCTGACTGGTGCTTGTTGTAGCTGTTAGTTATGTAACCTCCTGACCTATCTCTTCTCTATGTTAACTTGAATTCATTGGTTGTGTTAACTGCTTCTTCTGCCAGCTTGTTGTTTTTCTTCTGTTGGTCTTCTAGTGTGTAGTGTTACGCATGAATTGTCCTACATATTCCTCTCTTCTCGCTCCCCACGATGTGTCACATCATCCAGCCTACCATAATCAGGAATATCGTCTGTCGTACTAAGAAGCCTTTTCTTATTCATGTCTTCAATTCATGTGATTCCCTGGGCGTCACTATGTGGATCGCTTGACATGTGACATTGGCATAAAGCTGCTGAATGAGGTTGACGAAGGTTTGAATATTAAACTCCATGGTATTGAAGCTGTCTTTAGGCCACTATGTTAATCCTGTTGCCTCTCCGACTTTCAGTAGATTTGCCGCATTCAAGACACCTGTTTGGTGTTCACTAATACTTCTTTGTCTGATAGAGTTATTGCGGGAGAATTTATAGTTGGTAGTTGGTGGAGGATTTCATGTATCCATAGGAAACCATTTCTTGTCTTGTGATTTATTCCCTTATAAGAAAGTTAAACTGGTTTGCCTCAACATCACTGTAACAGAGTCTCAGTATTCTCCCATACAGGTTTCCTCGGTGATGTTAAATAATATCTCTGACTTCCCTCAAATGCTAAAAGTGAATGTGTTGTTTGTAGTGTCATGCTTCAGTTTCTGAGTAGTGGCCTTGAATGTTTATGGATCTACAGATTCTTTTAGGGCTTTCAACATAACTACCCAATAGTCTCCTCTCAAATCTGTTCCTGTACATATTTTTGATTACAGCAGGCTGCGTCTTCACTTTCCTGAGATAGAAATGAAGTCTTTTTGATTTTTGGTGTGTCTGTAAGAGGAAATCCATATCGATTTGTTAACAACTTTTTCTTGTACACGCTGCCTTTGATCACGAAATCAATGAAGACACAGAAGTCTGCAAAGAGTTCGCCATCCTGACTCACTTCACCAAAATCCCCTGAACTTATGATGAGTTGTCTGCCTCGTCGTCATTTTAGATGCTGTTCATTACTGTTTGCAGTTGTCTGTAGAATTCACTCTTTCTTCTACTGATCTACGTTGATTATAGAAAGAAACCACATTGAAATCGCTGACGTCTAAAAATGTCACACGAATTAGGTGAATTTATTACATGCATAGGTTTTTCATTTAAAGTTAAAATGTATAAATGGTTTTATCTTAAAGTTACTAGAGTATATCATTTTGTGTAAAGTCTTTTAATATGCCACATGGTGAGAAGACTGTTGAAAAGACTAATCTATAGAATGTGGAATTTTGAGCCACCTCAAGGCGATTCTGAGAATCTGAATAAACAAACTGAACGCTGACTTACGTTTCTGCACTGAAATATTATGGGAGTTCAATGAAACCCTTTGATTAGGGCATTTACATAATTGGAAAAGCATAACACTGGATACCTTGAAACGAGAATCATCCTGGATCCTACCAATGAAAAAGTAGACATCTTGGGTATTCACTTCTGGTTAGCAATGACGTAACACAAACGCACACGAATCTGTATTCCTATAAGAATGCAATATATTCTTGAATCGTAGTTTCATGTCATTTCTATTACGATTAATTTTCATCCCTCGACTTTATTCTTGGTTCTGGTTGAAGGAAAAATTCTCACTTGGGTTCCGCTGCCTCAAGAATTGTCTTGTGGACCACCAGCTGAGTATTCACTTGTTCCACGACTGAATTTTGGCAGATGTGTTAAGTAATACTGCCTCTTCACTTATGCAGATCTCTATATACAGAAAAAGTTCGTTAAACCCCTCCAACTTTCATGATATTAATCCCTCTATGCTAAAGTGTGGTAATCCCTAAACATATTGTGGCTCTAAGAGCTTCTTGTCGTCTTGTTCTACCCAGTTTGTATACTCTTCATTCATTACGTCAATTGTTAACATTACTATTATTTCACTTATCCCGCTTGTCATTATAAATCACTTCTGTTTCGCAACATCAAATTCTATGTTATCGAATTTCACTTAATATTACGTAACGTTTTTATTTTATTCAGTTTGCCTACTAATCTTATGACTGCATACCGCTTCCAACTTCTATACATGCTATGAATTATTCTATATATGACACGAATTGTTTTGCCACTTAACATTTAACTATGATTATAATCACAAATATTTTAATTGCATTTCATACTACTATTATTATCATTTTATGCATTCACACCTTTGATTCAGTTCCCCACCGGATATAATTTCTTAAAAAGCATACATGTATATACGACTGTACAGCTTGATAATAAATTCGTTGTTGAAAAGAGTCTCTCTGCTGAATCACAACTTGTTTTGATTTTCTATATGTTACAATGGGAATTTTCCATGTATTATTACTATCACATTATTACTGCGGTGAAATAAGCGTAGTTCAAGAGAGAATATGTTGAGCCTTATATTGACCTTCTCTGAGTGACATAAATGTGTGGATGAAACTTTACTGTATCAAGAAAACAATAAAGTGCTTCACTCACTGTGATCTGAATACTTCCTCACTACAAAATAATTGCTCAAATTTAACGTGAAAAATTACCTTTCTTTGGATAATTTTTTGAAATTTTACATGAATGTAAAAGCATTAAGTACGTATTCAAAACAACTTAGAGCAGTTTGAAAATAAAACTATCTAGTTTTTCATAGAACAAATGAGAGAAAATTTTCAAGTGAATGAGAAAATCAAGAAGTAATAACATTTAAAGTGGTTACATAACTTGTTTTACTTTTTAGAGGCTTAATGGTTTCAATTTATTTATTTAATTAAAGCTTGGTTCCACACAGTATTTTGGTACAAGTATGAAATTTTCAGCATGTGATATCGGTAGCCCAAATTTATCAGGGCGACCATAAATATCAGGTGTGCGTGGGAGGGGGATTGAACCTCGGATCATGTGCATGGTCAGCGAGAGTCCTAACCGCTGTGCCACCGATGCACAACATCATCATCGACATCATGGAACTAAGTGCATTTTGAATTTAGGAAGTCACAACATTATGCTGTGCATTTCTCAGGAATGACAAAGTATAAAATACATGCCATTTGATTATAGAAAGAAACCACATACAAATGGCTGACGTCGAAAAATGTCACACGAATTAGGTGAATTTATTACATGTGTAGTATTTCCAGCTAAAGTCAAAATTTATAAGTGGTTTTGTCTTAAAGTTAACAGAGTATGTCATTTTGTGTAAAGTCTTTTAATATGCCACATGGTGAGAAGACTGTTGAAAAGAGTAATCTATAGAATGTTGAATTTTGAGCCGCCATAAGGCGAACTGGAGAATGTGAATAAACAAACTGAACGCTGACTTACATTCCTGCACTGAAATAATGTAGGGAATCAATGAAACCCGTTGATAAGGGCATTCGCATTATTGGAAAAGCCTAACACTGGACACCTTAAAAGGTAACTAAACATGCATAGATTCATATATCATGGTTCCTACTGACGAAAAAGTTGACACCACGGGTATTCACTTCTGGCTAGCGACGAGGTAACTTTCACTCAGTGATTCAACAAACTTGACAAATATTTTAACCTCAGATCTGATAATAATTACAGTGTTCTTAAATAAGAATCTACATTCACATCAGAATACGTAATATTCTTAAATCTTAGTAATTTTACATTCATATTACAAGTAATTTTTGGCCCTCGACGTTTTGTTGGAGCTGGTTGAAGACAAAATTCTTTTTCGGTTAGCAGTACTACAGAGAGTTGTCTTCTTGATTACCAGCTTATTAATGACTAGTTCCATGATCAACTGTTGTCAAATATGATATGTAATACTGCCTCTTCAGTTATGCAGAGTAAGGGCATATTTTGAAATACATATTTTCCAAATATGCAGTTATTTTTCTTACGTGTAGCCTCTGAAAAATAAAAAGTGAAAACAACTTCACCTTCTATAAAGGACTGATACAGTGATTACTGGCGGTTAAATATTCTTGGGGATTACACCAAATTAGAATCAGATACATAATGTCGAAAACCCAATGTGTACTGAGACAAATACCAGCTAGACTGAGAAATGTTTTTCTACGAACCTGAAAGAAGGGTTGGAGTTATATCAGATTTCGCTATCAATATTCTTGTTAATGAACATTAACTTCTGGATTTGTTACACATAATAGATTCACCTTTAGTTGTGGCTTAATAAACTACAAATAAATTTTAATACAGACTTAAATTTCTTCTAGTAACTTTTCATGCATTTGTGTACCACAAAGCAAATTGCGTCATATATTGCATTCTCAAATATAAACATACGTATGGCCCCTGAATTCATGCAAAATATTCAGAATGATAAAATTACAGCAGCAGTGAAATTAAAAAGAAAAGGAAGGCTGGAAACAAAGTGAAAAACCAAATAAGCAGTGTAAATGACAAAAGAATATTCATTAGTACAATTGAGATAGAAGTGCAGGATGAGGCAAGTCTCCAGCCATGTAAATGATTACTTCATCCAATACAACAATTATTCTGTACAAGTATTCCGTCAGCGAATTGGTGAGGACTTTAATAAGCTTATCAATAAATCATCTAAGATTGATCAGCCTCAAATAGAAGGTGCATCTATGTGAATTTATTTGATATTTGATGAGATCCTAGTGGTTGACATACCCTCCAATGTGAAATGAAAGTGGTCTATTCGATCTCTGGTGAAATCACGGATGCTGATTACGCATAACGGGACATGAAGTCTCAGTTTCGTGCTCTCTGGCATCACTGATGTTGGTTTGTAACCAAACACACTTGGCATAAGAGTAAAATGGCTTGCAAAAGCGCAGTTAGCAACTCACCAGGGTTAACTGAAATGCCGAAATTATTCTCAAGATCTCGGTATATCATTTCAAACAGTTATACTTTCTCATAGCCTCTTCACACGAATAGATTGCATGATTTGAGGTGGAAACACAGAAGACAGATTAATTGTCACAACATATGTGATAAAATCCGTACCGTCGTTACAGCTTAATTTATTTCTGTAACTCGATCTTTCCTAGGACAGATGGTTACCTGAAAGACTAAAAGTGTAATTTCTATACTTTCAGACAATTTAAGTCTGTATTTTCACAAACATTAGGCTGATTAGGCAGAATGCAGATACTGTTCCCAAATCTGAATTAATCAATGACAGAAAATTTGAAAAGCTGATTTTTCTGTTGACCTGGATTATCTTAGCCCCACAAAGTGTAAGTCAGTGTTTCAGTACTCAGCTTAGTGACTATACTGTATGTGCGAGCGTTGAATTTTCACAGTCTTTTCTAGGACAGTGTGATTTCTCGTTAATATGCCTGATTTAAGGATCACGAATCTAAAGTCGAGTGGAGTAGTGATCAATTTCTTTGACTCGATTAGAATTCTGGAGAAAACATCCGTTTTATAGGGATTTCTAATATACCTTATCGATGAATAGAATCAAACACAAAGTCATTACTCAATACGAGTATGCGGATAACCTTTTCTGATGACTCAAACGCTGCAGAAATCCAAAGTTATAAAAATCAGGAGATGTTGGGATCACTATTTATCTTCACCTTGTAGCTTATTATTCAAAAGTAAGTGAGAAAGTGGAAAGAATGAGAGACTATATAGAAAAGTTTTGAAAGTTGGAACTGTTGTATACATATTGACTGGTGCAATAATTTGATTTGGTCCCTACAGTAGAGTATTTTACGTCATAGAATAATTTTTTTTAAATCCTTTACGTTCCCAGTGGAACATAGGGATTCAGGCTAGAGACTTGAGGTTTCTTTGTGGTAGTGCTTATTTTTACGGGATAGAGTTGCTAGCCTCATGCATAGCCCGACCTTTCCTCTTTACCAGGCTTATTACTGGCTTAGGGATGTAAAGGAGCGCGTCGTCCAGGGATCGAATCCCGGACTACATGTGTGGTTGGTAAGCTTTCTACCACTGTGCCAACGACGCTTAGAATAATTAGTATGACAAAATATTAGTCGCAGATGACATTATGAGCATAATTTACTGCTCATAATCATATTAAGGCCTTGTGCCAGGAAAAATTATCATTTATGCTTTATTGATGGGTTCTTATCTAATAAATTAATTCCATGATGGAATTATACTGTAAATATTAGTTGCCACTTTTACATATACAGCTCATGTTGGAGAACAAGATTGTAAGGGGTTTTAGCTTCACCTTGAAGGTTCCTAGAACAAGATGATGGTCTGAGTTCACATCCGCTCCTCTTCTCGACTTTTTATCCAGCAGGCTGCGTCTCCAGCAGCATTGAAATGAAATCTGTCTGATTTGTGATGTGTCTGTCAGGTGAAATCCACGTTCGTTTGTGTATATCCTTGTTCTTTTGCACACTGCTTTCGATTACCAAATCATTGAAATAGCAGAAGTCTGCGAATAATACTCTGTACTCGTTCATTTCGAAGCACCACAGTCTCTCTAAGCATGTTGAGTTCTCGTCTTGTATTATTCGCTCCCAGTTCGTATGGTATTCATATCGCCAATAAGGATTTCGATGTCACCATTTGGTATGTTGTCCAATACTGTTTGAAATTGTTGTCTGTTAGAATCTTCCTTCTTTTCTTGTTCCGCTTTGTTTGTGCGTATCAATGGATAATTGTTACCTTCATTCACACGTTTTGGGTTGAACTGTGCTGTCATGATCCTGAATAATATTGGCTCCCACTGCATCAGAGCTTTGGCTGCCACTGGCAGCATCATTATAACCACTTGCTGCCTCAGTGTGCTCGTGGTTGTCGTCTGAATGTCCAGACAGGAGTAGATAACTGACTCTTCAGTTGACAATTAGGATAATCCAAATCCGCTCCATCTGCTCTCCCAGATTCCCAGCACTTGTATGCCAAATCTTCGCATTTCGTTGGCTACAGGGGCAGCCTTCCTAGATGACTTGGAACATTGTGCGGACATTCCACATCGAAAGAAGACATATCGGGTGGCTGACTGGCTTCTCGAAGGCTTTCACCAGTTCACTGTGTCATTTTTCCTCTCCGATTTCAGCAAAGAATAAGTTTTTTTGAATTTGTCGTAGTTTTTACATATTTCTTGTGCTTTGAAGTTTCTTTAGTAGTTTGATAGCTTTTGTGGTGTAGGGTTGCCAGCCTCACGCCTAGCCCTTCCTTTTTACCGCTGCCTTAAATGTATTTTATTCGATTCCTGGTGAAGTCACTGATGCTGCACAGAATTACCCTAACAGGAAGCATCGTTTTCTTGTCTTCTAGCTTCAAACCTTCATTTCATTGATGAGATAACCTATAACGGCCAAAACTTTTGAATAAACATTACGCAAATAATGAGTCAGATACATTTAGACCGAATAATCCGGAAAAACGCGACAGTCACAGGCTTTCTACAGAACAGTCGAAAATGCATCATTACGAGACGATTTTGTGCAACTGCCATCGACCATCAGTATGCAATCGAGAGAATCTAAATCAGTATCATGGTTATACGAACTGGATTAGCTGCAAATATTGATGAGAAATATAACAGTTTTCTTAAAAGAAGTGTCACACCGCATTTCTGGATTCTACAAAGTTGAGCAACACTACCGTGTAATTCCGTAATATTTTGTTAGTTAGATATATCACACACAGTGAAACAGTAATATTTACTGGATACTCAAATCGAAAAATTCATTAAACTATTGGAGGAGAAATCTGTGTCTGAGAATGATGACACCAGATCCAGTAAATAATACTGTTTCACTGTGCGATAGATCTAATAAAAAATTAATATGGAATTGCACGCCGCCATAGACACTAAGTTTTAAACACACTGTAGAGCCACTACAGAATGACATCGTCTCACAGTATTTGTCTTCTTAATATCTTATTTGCACTTCACAAATTTATCGTTTTAGTTTCAAGATTATTTCATCGTTGTAAATAGATCTGACTACAGAAAGGAAGTAATAGCTGCATAAGGAGTGCAATAATCGAACACCTCGTCAACACTGGTCATTCCATCTCCAAAAACGCCTCCTTCAAAGTAATCTACAAAGTGAAGAACAACCTTCCAAAGACACTACGATTCCGTCTTCTTTGCATCGCAGAAGCCCTAGCCATTAAGCTAAAGAAACCAGAACTGTGCATACAAAGGAAAATTATTCAACCACTTCTACTGCCATGGTAACAACTGTGTTGATTTGACTTAACTTTCCTTTGTTTGTTTGTTTGATTTGACTTAACTTTTGTTTGTTTGCTTATTTTTCTACTTAAAACCCTTGTGTAATTCCGTATATTTTGTTTCCATGTACACTCTGAGTACAACTCTTTCATTTCACTATTCAAGATAGTACGCAACTCTTCTTTAACAATCGTTTGTGACAACTCATCACTTTTGTTACTACCCTCTTATATCAACATCCAATTCATCTGAACTTACTAATTGTATTTTCGTTTGACAAATTTTATGTATACACACATACAAAACAACCATATATATTTGCGATTGTACAGCTATGAAAATGAATTCGCCGGAAAGAGACTCTTCGTCATACTACTTGTCTTCTGTCTATTATTGTTCGAATGGGAATGTTTCATGAATTTTAATAATTTCTCCACTTAATAGATGATTTTGTGAAAAACGAAAACGTTAATAATCCACTGAAAAATGTTGGAAATACTTTCTGAGTATTATTTTACAACTCACCGCCAACTAAATTGAAGTAAATACAAATATTTGTTTTAATAGTGTGAAATATTCCCATATCATGAATTAAAAGTCAACCTGAACGAAGAATATTCTTTTCAATAGTTTCTTCACTTCACGTTCTTACACTTATAAACCTCTCAAAAGTAATAAAAATAGCTCTTAGGTTTAAGTTGGAGTATCAGTCAGGTATAATTCCATTGCGGGTAAAATTTATTTCGATAAAGTCTCAGCGTAACACAGTAATACTGACTGAGCAATGGACTGTGCTTAAAACGTAATCAGCAAATTTTACTGTATAACACCATAAGACTTTATCAAAATAAATTTTACCCACAACGGAATTATACTCTTCTTGTGTCAACAGAGTAATTTAACCACATTCTATGCATGCAATTACATAGTTCTTCTAACCCTCATCTTTCCTGCACCTAACCCTAGCGTGAAAATATCCCTAAACTAATTGTTATTTAAGTCAAACCGACCCTAATATCGTCTTCATTAAGTCAACTTAACCCTAACATTTTCTTTCTCAAACCTAAGCTGAAACTTGCCAGATATTCCATTTAGTAGCATAGCACCTCGATAAGCATATTTTATTGATGATGAAAACATTATTTGCCAGGTTTCACTAACTCGCTTAGTGAGCGTCTCAAATCCACTGGTGCGGTAGCACTGTATTGGTAGTTGGTGGTGCTTAAATTTTAACTTGGCCCGATCTGGGTTACTGACAAGTGGTATCTATGAAAATCGTTTCCTTAGAAATAGTATGACCATCAGCTTACCTTCCCCCGCAAGAACGCGTCTCAAACAAGTTTTACAACAGTGAACATGTCTGTCAACCTATCTACTCATGATAACTCCACAGGAACAAATTCATTCCTTTCCTATCAATTCCACATATAAGAAATACTGAAAAACTTGATCTGCGTTTAACTTCAGACTAAACTCCATTAGATCAGACATTTCATTTGAATCCAGAAGAATTAACGATTGAACTCATGTGATGAATCTCACTTGTCCATTCAAGGTCACCGATGGTAGTTACCACTGCTTAAAGCTTAACTTGGTCTGGATGATATTCATGAAGAGAAACTGTTAACAATTCAAGTGTTAATCGAGGGGAAAGAACCATTTTTACAAGGTACATGGTAACGATGACATTATCTTCAGGGCCAAATTTATTTCTGTTATTTTACTTCCTTTTTGATAATAATGAGTTTTTTGCAGGGAAATTATTGCCTGAGGAATATGGCTCTCAGATAGTTGTTATTTTATATTATTATATGCATTAAATTTCGCAGTTTCTTGTTTCTCTCTGTATTTGTATCCTTATTCAACTAGTATGATAATATCTGGTATCTAGTTTCATTTTGATGCCTGACAGAATGAAATTCTCGATTTTTGCTACCCTTTTTTAATGTGTTCTCCAATTCACAGTTTGGCTGTGTAGAGAGTAGTGTAAGTGAACTCACAGGTTGCTTGATAAAATTTATTGAAGCAAGAAAGTGTAAATTTTCGTTGACATTAACGAATACAGGTTGGTTAAGTCGAATAACAAGACATTAAACTAACCAGTGGTCTAGAAGACTACGCTGTGGCTTTTTAAATGATGGTTACTGTGTTTGAGCTTCACTGAGATCACTATCAGTCACTTGGTAACACAGCCATGACCAGATGATAAATCTCAAATAGGATGAAATGCGCACCTTAGATTCCCCTGAGAGTCACCATCCACCGAAGTTATCTAGTGCCTAGGTGGTTCATCGGTAGAACGCTCGATAACCACTGGAGTAATAAATAATAATAAACTTGGAATGTAGGCGTGAAGTCAGATTATGCACCTCTGAGAAGTATTTTTAGTATGTAAATAATCTCAAATGCTACTCACTTTGCAACACTGAAAAAATTAATACATTCATGGTTAAAAACAGTCAGAATGTACGTCAATTGTTTCAGAGAACTAATTTATTCATTTATTGCCTGAGGGATGTAAATCAGCTTCTAGTCTAGACGTAATGTAGTCTAAGATTCTTATTAGGTAATCGACTCACGGAATATTTCAAGGCACACAAACAGTAGCAATTTAAATTAATTTTTCCAATAAACAACAGGCATATGATTGAGGCATTACTTACTGTCCCCGTCTGAAATCACATTAACATATATTTTAAATAGAAGTAATCATTCTAGAAAAAACACTGAACACTATCTCCACTTCTTCAACAAGACATATAAGTAACAGGTGAACTTGTAAACTCAATCTTCTTGGGGCAATGCGTTCAAAAACATTCTATCTATCTTTGTTTATCAGTCCCCTGCCCAAAACGAATTTCAGAAACTAATTAAAACATTATTATAATTGTCCCCTTGGGTCCAGTGCGGAATATAGGGCTTGAAAAGCACACCTCTACTTCACCCCCTATTTCCCGTGATCCCCTTTACCTGGCAACACGAATGCTCATAGTCTCTCATCTTTTCATCCAACTCAAACAATCGCCTCCATGTCAGATTCAGATTCTCCACGGGTAGTTATCCATTCGGATTGCCCTCAAGTAATGGCCTCATTAGCGCTCCATGCTATCTCATTCTTCTTCTTCTACGTATTTGCTGAGCAATCGGCTCCTAGTTGGTTCTCCCCCATAATTTGTTGTTGCTGATTGTTTCTGGCCACTTGATTCTCAAAACGGAATGAAGGCAGTCATGGATGAAATTTTTTGCAATCTGTTGGAAATGCTTCATGTGACGGGCAGTACAAGTTTCTGAATCACAGAGAACTGACTTAACATTTGTTTTGAAAATCGGAATTTCGTTGTTAATGCTTATTTCAGAAGATTCCCAAACGGATTCTCGATTTAACATCATCTGTTCCGCCTGTAGTTGAAACATTGCAGACTGACTAGTTAAGTGAAGGAAATGACCTCTTTCAAATTTCTTCTTACAACTTTCATCTCACGTGTTTCAAAAGTTTATGATATAGTTTTTAATAAAGAACGAAAGATGATTTACAAGTATTGAGTTTGTGGGGATTTTGTTTGACTGGCTGGAGGATTTCATTATTAGCTGATATCAGTTATAGGACCACTGGAAAACCTAGGAGTACTGAACAGCTGTTTCGTGAGCCTAATTTTGGACTCTTCATCAGTACGCACTCACCGCCATTGTTCGAACCCAGGAGCTTCCGGTTACAAGGTGACCTCGTAGACCAGTACTCACAGCCGGTTTTCCAGTGGTATTCTAAATGATATCACCTTATGATGAAACCCTCCAAACAATCAGAAAATCCCAACAAAAACCAATATTTTTAAAACCAATTGATGCTCACTAGAGACTGGCTCTACTCAAGCACCGCTTACTCCAAACAGCAGAGACTATTGCAGTTCACCTCAAACAACCAGAGCTTTGTGTTCAAAAGAAGCAAGTCCAGCTCCTACTATTGCCCTGGCCTTCAGTAGAGACTATAAATTCATGAATTTGTAATATTATCTTTCTTAATTTTCTGTCATTCAGTTTATTTTATGTTCATGCTATTGAACTGTAATCTACTGACATAATTGATTCGATGTTATTTAAACCACATTAATGTTTTTCATAACACTAATTCATTCACTTATTATAATGTATATATAACTGTAGAGCCTGATGAATAGCAGGTTATCGAAAAGAGTATTCTTTGTTCAGTATCCATTCTTTTGAAAATATTAGTGGGCATTTTTAATCAGTTCAAACAAAAACATTTCTGACTGTTTGTGTTTCTTCAGTAGGCGTACAAATATCACGTCCTTTTATTGATTGTCATTAACACTGAAATATTGTGCTTGGTTTACAATCCATGTTTGTTTTAATTGTGGTGTAACTCAGTTTGACTAGCTACCTCATAATATTCACTGCTGACAAACTAAGCGTTATATATGTTGGTAATTCATTTCATGGTGTTTAAGTCTTTTGTGTGTGATATGGGTCAAAACTGAATAATATGAATGAATATTACCGAAACTAATGATGACAAACGTTTTCGCGTGTTACGTGTTACGAATTTCTTTAACTACTGAAGGGTAGATTGAGTAAGTTTTCTACTTAGGTACGGATAATATTCTGTAACATTGAATTTCAACAAATAATGTTCTGACATGATGCTTTACATTTATTTTGAACAGGAAGACATAAAAGGGAATAAACAAATTTCAGTCTTATTCATTTATGTGTAAAACTTGGGAACTGTGGTAGTAAGTAATTCCATATTATTTTGTGTATTAGATGAATCACACAGTGAGGAAACAGTATTATTTACCGGATATTTATATTTTCAACACAATCCACTTATTGTTCATAATCGTATCAACTATAATCACACAAGTTCGAAACTTGAGTTTTATAGTTTTCTTTGTTCTCTCCCATTTGTCGTCATTGGGGTAGTGGAATTTTCCAGATATCCTACTGGACAGGTGTTGAATCATTACATGTATTTGCAGCTGATTCGATAAACAAAGCTTCCATTATCAATCTCTCCCTCCATTCACCCTGTTACATCAGATTTTGAAATTGTCATCTTATCCCATCCATCCTATTCTATGGTTGTATATAATTGCATGTAGTGCTATAGCTGAAATATGTTCTAGATTTCTTACTTTATTTGGCTGAACTAATCTTGATTTGGCTAGGTTTTTATGGTTGGATAGTCTGACTACTACTACTACTATTACTGTACTACTTCTATGACAAATAGGAGAGAACAAAGAAATATATAAAACTCAAGTTTCAAAGTCGTGTGATTATAACTGATATGATTATGAACAATGAATAAATTGTGTTCAAAACGTCATCCAGTAAATGATACTGTTTCACTCTGTGTGTGATACATCTGATAAACAAAATATTCTGAAATGTCAGTCTTGTTGGTTTTCACCAGTAAAGGTTGGGGCCGGGAGTAACCGACTTAAAAACAACTTACACATATCGTCTGAGATGATGAATTATATCAGTGATGAAGATAAGTAAAGCTGTTTACACGACACTGACAGAATATGAGTCCAGCATAATATAAACGACTAGTTAGACATTTAGAAGATGTAATAGTATATAAGAGTAGACAAACAATATCCTCTCCGAAAGATTTCTTATCAGATCCTACAGTGATATATGCAGACAATAGAGAGACGGTTGTCATTGATAACACTGATGCATTTTAAATAAAACTAAGTCGTTAAGATCGATTGAATGCGGTTCGAAGGCATGAGGTAAATTTGCATTGATGTAAAAATAAAATGAGGAATAAAACTATTGCAATAAATATAGGGTGGAATAAAAAAGCTCTAAAGTGTGAGTGACTAAGAGTAGGGAGAAACTGTCAGATTTTTACACTTATGTAATGATGACCAAGGTAAGGAATGTGGCTTTATGAATTTCTCCTGATCACACAGGTCTATCTATGACCATTAGGCCATTTGGGCCCGACCCAGTAACTGATCCATGAATTTCAACTCCTACCAATTCATGAAACACAGTGACTACTAGCCACTGTCATTGCTGGCGAGTATCTGTGCCCCATACCCGACTTGCTGTACTCCACTGGTCACTACTTCTCACTTGAATCCAGGTAACTAACTATCTGAATTGAGCCAGTCGTTGGCGAGGACGAAACTGATATTCAAATATTAGTTAACATGTTAATATATGTGTAAAACTTGGGCACTGTGGTAGTAAGTAATTCCATATTAGTTTGTTTATTAGGTATATCACACAGTGAAACAGTATTATTTACTGGATGACGTTTCGAACAAAATTTATTGTTCATAATCATATCAATTGTGATCACACGACTTTGACACTTGGGTTTTATAGTTTTCTTTGTTCTTAGAGAACAAAGAAAACTATAAAACCCAAGTGTCAAAGTCGTGTGATCACAATTGATATGATTATGAACAATAAATTTTGTTCGAAACGTCATCCAGTAAATAATACTGTTTCACTGTGTGATATACCTAATAAACAAACTAATATGGAATTAGTTAACATGGATTAGGTTCAGTTAGATACAAAATTTCATCATGAGCTGAAATCCATTGGAGAAGGTGGAATTTATGGGCCACTGGATCTGGTCCTATAGGCTTAATGGTCAACAAACCCTTCTTGGTTTGAAACCCAGTAGGTGCGTACTGACGAAAAGTACCGAGTTAGGGAGATAAAGCTTTACGGCACTCCCAAGTTTGCCAATGGTTTTCTAACCGGTGTCAGTTCATGATGAAATCCTGTTACCAATCATTTATTTTGGATTCAAATACTTAGATGTAGGTAGCTGAAGAGATTCCCTTAATTAAAACTTGTATATTTTGTCTTGCAAATCATCTTGGTTTTTGCAGGGAGAGTGTATCTAAAGGGAATAGCGGCTGCTTCATTTTTCCTTTTCTATGATGAAAAATACATTCCCATATCTTCTTAATCTACTTGAGTCCTCATCAATACCGTTCAGTGGAAAAACACGTCCAAGATTTCAACATATTTTGTCGTATATGATGGCGATATTGTGGAGAGAATAAGTGTATTTATTCTTAAATCAAGATGGCTTCAAAACCAATGGCTCGGATCTGTTGGAGGCACTGCTCGAAATTGTCGCCAATAATAAAGAAACATTCACACCAGAATGTAAAATCCACCTTCCTTTGCAATGAATGTTGAGTGGACACTAATTATGAGTAATTTCATATTTAGCGTTTTGACTTTTCACTCAGAATATTTTATGATTCTTAGCTATTCCAAACCGTTCATTTACACACGTGAATTCAGTTTCATTTCTACAGCTAAAACATAAAAGGCTACTTACAAATTTATTTTAAGATTTTCAAGTAGCGGTTTTTGTAAGGATTTTGTTTGATTGGTTGAAGGATTTTCTCATGAGCTGACATCAGTAAGAGAACCATTAGAAAACCAGCTAGGAGTACTGGACAGCTGATTCGTTCTAGTTTGGGACACTTCAGATCATGACAAAATCCTCCGACCAACCAAACCAAATCCTTACAAAACCAATATTTGAAAATCGATCTGATGCTCACTAGCGATTGACTCTGTTTTTTGCAGTGACCTGGGGTTATAGTGGGAAGCCTCAACCAGTAGGGTGCAGCAGTTCGAAGGTGAGGCAGTAACTTGTCGAAGAAGACACTGTGAATTTGTCGCGCTATGTCATGAATTGACAGAAGTTAGAATTCATGGACTGGCCATTGTATCGGATCCCAGGGGAATAATGGTCTAAGAGCTCGCTAGCCTTGTAACCAGAAAATCCTGTGTTCGAACCGTGTCAGTGAGTGCAAAGTGATGAAGAGTCTTCAACTAGGCTGACAAAACAGCCTTCACTTTTTTCCTGCAGCTTTTCCAAATGTTGTCTAACTGATGGCAGCTCATAATGATATCCTCCAGTCAATTATTTTAAGATTCCTTCACTCAATAATATTATTAATTCCAACTGTTTTTTTTATCAGTAGGCAGTGGATTTCAGATTTTCTATAATGTTTGAAAACTCGAACTTACAAAATTTATCTGAATAAATGTAAAATATGCTAAGCAATAGATTCATGGTTCAATTTCAGCTGTCGGGTATTAGTAGAAGAATTATGAAGAATCAATTTAGCCGAAAAGTTATTCAACCACCACTTAATTACATATACTAAAACAAAAGTAGTAAAATATAATGTGGATTTGTTTGCGAGCCCCCCAAATTGTATTTCCTTGAAAATCGAAGAAAAAGTTTGAATGGTGCTTAGCATTCAAGATGAGATACAGTCTGATGTATCTAAAAGTTCTACAAATTAACATCCGTGTACACCAGCACTTGTTGGCATCTTTATGACCAGTTATTCAGTCGAATGACTTCTTCTGTCTACAAGTAAATTCGTACTGTAAAATCAGTGGAGAACTGAAACTCCTAGTACTAACTTCAACCTGCTGGACTTTGATATATGTGAGTTCCTCATATGTGAATGTTCTCAAGATTACATACATAGTAGTAACGGAGACGGGGAGAAAAATGATAACTTCTGGAGGGATGAATTCATAAAATGTCTCATACGATCTTACATATGATGGTTACAGTTCTGAAACATGTCACCATCTCTGAGCACATGTGTTAGGTAGATTTCTCTGCAGTCATGAAGTAGGATCGAAATCTACTCCTTTAAAATAAGCAACGAGTAGTGTAATGATATCTGACTTAGTCACTCAGCAATATAAACAGAGATATGTTGTCAGTCACTATTAATTCTAGAAATTAAATGAATGATCTTTTCCCATGTGCTGTGTGCTCTAGACCTCTCACAGATTTCAGACAAATGAAGCCTTATCTTGGTTTAGCAATCGTGACTGTTGAGGACATCCTCATCCGTGACGCCTGTGGTTGAAAGGATTCGGACGAAGTAGGTGAAAAGGGCGACTATTTTTAGGTTTCTTTCTTTGATTTTGATTGGCTTGTTGTTGTTATCAGTTAGGTATCGTCATCACCTCTGTCTCTTGAATTGTCCTACTGAAGTTGTTTTGTTACTGCTTCATTTGCCAATTTGTTTGATTTTGGTTGTATATCTTCGAGTTCATCAGATATAAGCCATGTATCATGCATGAAATTCAACGGATGCCAACGTTTCCACTGTCCACAGACTACAACATAATCCAGTCCACTACGGTCCACTACGGTCAAAGTAGGCGGCGTTTTTGCACTCCTGTCTTCAGTTCAAACGCATTAGTGAGATTCCATTTTTCAATTACTTTGCATGTGGCACCATCAATTTGTTGCTTATACAGTTTAATAGATATTTGCAGAACTGCATTCTTTTGCTTTCAGACAGTTTCCGAATTACTTTCGGTTGAACTCGCAAATTCAGTCAAGTTGTGGTGGAAAGTTAACTGTTGTATCGTGTTTCGATGAGATCCACACATAACTTGCTTTTACTGAATTCAGCCTATTCCGAACGATGGCTTTTAATAAGAGCAACTTTCAGTTTTTCGACGATAATGCCGCTTAACTCCGTCCTTGGGATGGACAGATGTATGATTTTCCGTTAGTTCTTATGTAGACTTGAGTTGTCTTTTTCTTACAGTACAGCAAACAAGTGATTATCCAAAGCAATCGGCACCTATCTTTCGCTTCATACCTTCTGAAGTTGGAGTGTGATTTTTGTTCTCAAAGAAATCTGGGACCTTTTTTAGCGCTCTTCAGGAAGTTTTACCGGATCATTCTGCTTCCTCAGTTCTTAGTACTTTCATGGTTTTCATGATATTTGTTACTTTCAAAAGGTCGCCTTTTGCTTTTTGTTTTATGAACGAGTTATACGGGATGTTCGATCAAAACCAAATAATTCTTTATTACTTTCCTTTGCTACTAATCTACTGCAATTTAAATCCAACTGACTACTGTCTTCCACGTCCACTTTGTATGTTTCTTCTAGTTTTCTGCGTACTATTCATAGATTTAATTTCGTTCCTCAATCCAGTGAGTAGAGATCAAATTCAAACCACTATGTTATTATTCCTTGCCACACTGTATGCACTGAGTTTTTAGCCTCCAGATATTTTCGCCAGTCCTTACTCACTCAGTATGTTGGGCTCACTACCAACTTCATATTCTTTAGAATGATCATCGGCTTAAGCATCTCTTGGTCAGATATTCTGAAATCGGCAAATTTTCAACAAAACGAAAGTGATTTTACAGAAAATAAAAACCCACGTGGATCTATCAAAAAACGAGTGTTCACAGACGAACAAGATACAGGTAGGCAATTATTATGAGTCTAAATGTTCCCGTCAAAACATTTATTCACCACGTTGCGCTATCCCTATCCACATACTCATACATAATTACATGTTCTAATATTGTGTTGTCGTAGTATAAATCTCACGACAACCAGTGTACAAAATGAAGACAAGTAGTATACATAGGAGCGATAGTAAATCAACGGGATTAAGTAGACGCTTATCCATAATTAGCCCAAATAAGAACTCAGTTTGAACACCACTGCAAAACAAAGCTTTCTAGCAAATCGTCGGCTTAATTATCTATTTGTTCCAATATTTGGATCTTAAAATGACCACACTGGAAATAAATATTTAAGCAAAGTATGACTCACATTGTTCCACTGAAATATAATGAAACAGAAAATGCTTTATAAGGAGTTAATAACATGTCTCTTAATTTATTGAAATTTTACCATCCTTGCCAGCTACAACAGGACAACAGAGAAACAGAAAAAAATGAAAATCAATAACAACAACGAGGATGCTTTGACTGGACACTAGAAACTAGTTTGACGTGTCTAGTTCTTTCTTTGGTGCAGAGTAAATTCTATTAGTCAAGTTCGCAATGTGGCCACCATTCCAGGTAGCTCGCCATCAAGGTACATATAGATCTGATGGTGTTGAGTGGTTGAAGGCAATCGGCAGGAATTCTTGCTTCACCGAGCTTTCATGCAAGGCGTATCTGCATCCTTCGAGGACATCCGTAAAAATCGAATGCTAAACTTAAACATTCAAGTTTTTGAGCTGTGTGAGAGTCAATGAAATATTCCTCTATGATGTCGTTTAACAGCATCCTTCTTGAAATCATATTATCATTGTATTATGAGCAAACTCTTCTCCCACCATATTTTCGTTACGAATTTCAAATGTGTTGTCTCCAAAAATCCCAATCAGTCTTCAGCTTGTCAGCGCAATTCATAGTTTCAATGTTGTACAATGAAACAAACGCTATTTTACGGCTTCGGTTTGGCATTTTATTCCCGAAAAATTCTAGTTACTACGAAAGAGTGAATCTACTCCGCATTGTTCAATTTTCCTTAGAAAACAGACCTCCTGTTCACTTTAGCATCTTTATTCACAGTAATTATGAAAATGAATTCACTGAATTAGACAGTTTTGTTGATAGCGATAAGAATTTTACAAATTTTCAAAGGAAGATTCACGGGAATGATATTATAATTTACAATCATAGGTTCTGTATGAATCAATCTGAAAGGGCACTTCACATACTATATACACTTCAGTATGTTTAAAAATATGATTTGAAATAATTTTCTAATTAGTTTTCATGCTACTATCATTCTTACCTAAAAATCCTAAAAATTGGAGTGTTTAAGTTAATATAAGAGAATTCCACAGTTATTCATGGCTTTTGCGTATAAATCAAAAGTAGAGAGCATTTAAATGAATGGAATATTTAAGTGAATGCCTATGAGGAACAGTGTCTAGTGACTTCTTACAACTGAATCATTTGGTATGAGGTATGAATTGTCCAGAAGTGAGGTAAATTGTATGCCTGTTGACATATTATCAGCCTTAACAGGTGTTCCTGTTGCTGCAAAATAAAGTAAGCCTGATAAATATCTAATGCCCAGTATGCCAACGTTTCCTTTGATGTGCTTCAAACCTCTGCTGATGACGGACAGCTCAAACATATTTGGAATGAATTTAGAAGATTAATGATCTATCACTCCAGTTAATTTAAGCAGTCGATTATTAGTTTGGCTGGTCCCCTTTAAAAGTACTTGATTGCCAGGCGATATCTTCAAAAATATCAGCTGGCAAAAATCCACTGCAGACACAAGTAAGTCGTTTCTTTAAACCATATTACACTAGAACAGTTAGACATACGTTTAAAATTACTTTTTGATAAGCAAGTATTTCATCACTATCGGCATTACTATAAAAATAGATCCAAATTTAATGTCAAAACAAGTTAAAAACAGTGAGAATTCTTAAGGAATCATTGTGTATAATTTCATGAATTTCATGTTTAATCTTATTTTTTGATGACACATACGGAATTCGTCTGAAGAGATTAAAAACAGTATGTCTTTTTAAATACACATATATGAGGTAAAAATCAAGTCAAAATAAATGAAAATTCAGCTAATTTGTTAATCACTGTAAATCCTAATTTTGATAGCACTAATAACTCCATCTGGGACTGAGACAAGTATATCACAGCAAGTCCAAATGATTTTAGATATTATTTCGTAAAGCACTAATTGACATTTTTCGACATCTTAAAAACTGTAATTCTGAGACTAGTTCTTTTTGAATTCTCAGTGAACGGTACAGATTTCCTTACCAATGACCTTGACCGCGGGTGATTGATTAAGATTTTATTTCCTTGTGTTAATTCGTATTGGCAGACAACGTTTCTTTGACCTGGTGTCTGACCGCTGTCTGCATGTAATTTTTTCTTCATTGATTTATAAATCTAGCACATGTCAGCCTCCCAGGAAATCGCTAGCACTGCTCACGTTTCGGAGTTTATAATATTTCCCCCTTTTTCCAATCAAGTTGTTATTTCTAGTGACCTCGTTCACTGACATGAAGAAATGAGTGTCATTTCGTCCGACGCTTAGTGTATATTCTTGCATTCGAAGTCGAAGTCAATGTAGACTTCGGTCAATACAATGCTGTTCGAAAGTCAATGCAGTTCATCTTGAAGATTGTGCTCATTGTGTCTTTTGGTCTGCATCTTATTTGATGCTGTGCTTCATAGCTATTCCATATAGCTACAGATTTCTGTTGGTTGTTTCACAAGTGTCCTTCGTAAGTGGTAAAATTAAATTTCATGCGATTTTTGAAGGTGGTTTGTTGGTACTCGTCTGTTATGCCTAAAGAAGTCTTTTGGTGGAATCACTAGGATATCCATTCTTCGTTCAGAGATGTTTCTGTTATTTTCTCCTCACAACTAGATTTCTGCGGTGTGTATTCGTTCTCTTGACTTCTATTTTTGACCGGTTTTATTAGTCATTTTTCGCACTATTGCTTTTGTATATGAATTTTTGATCTGTGTGGATCAACTTTTTATTTTTTTTGTGTTTCTAGATTTTACGTGATTGGTCTCTAGTCCAAGACATCTAAGGAAGTAGTTTAGTTGTCTGATTCATTCTTCCTTGTAATTTTAATGTCTTGACATACGTAACTGTATTATTTTTGAGAGCATGTAAGAATCATCCAGTCTTCACATTTAGTCTCAGTATAGATTATCCCTTCTGTGTTCACCACTGAGAGAGCGTTCTGTCTTTGTTTCTCCATGGAAGTATTTAAAGTTCCTTTGTCAATTCCAGTCGACTTGAGGTGCTTAACGAGAGTACTGTGACTCCACTGTCACTGTCAGATGGAAGCAGGCTATGTTGTCCAAATAGACGCTGGTGGATTCTTGATTAAATCAGTAGGTACTGAGAACACAACCATCCTCACCCTAGAACACTAACTTGAACTACAGATCACTATTATTTTAAACTCAATTTTGATTGAAATAATGATAGGCTGCAAGTATTTTCTGAAGCAAACACAAAGTAGCCAGAAGAAGCTCAACCATTACCATTTCACGCCTCTTCTCCGGATGCATTATCATGGGGAATAATAATATGAATCTGTGCGATAAATAGTTGGATGAGTGAAGTTGTGTGCTTGACTATGATCCGTGTACCTTACATGGATCGCCCTGAAGCTGGAATGTGGCTAAATATGTGGACGTCGAGATGAATCAGACTGACAGTTTAAGTTGAGTTTAATCACTCAGTTTTGAGGGAAAAATGGATAATTACGTTTATTCTAAAGTTTTCACTATAAATGTGGGGGTTTATCAGGCTAGACAGCCTTAATGATGATTGGTGGTATAGTTATTGCAATACCATCGCTTTGCGTTTTATATGTGGTTTGATCAGCTTCAAGTACATCCACTAGCCTACTGATATTTTACTGGCTGTAATGCACTTTCACTACCTGAATGTGTACGTACAGAATAGCATAACACAGCCTCTGCCTTCACTTCTAACTGTGTAAATATTATTCGAAAATTAATACATACCCTGATCATCTGATTGAATTAAAACGTTATCTCATATCAGTGAATACTGAGGTAGATTTTCATTAAAGTTACTGACAGTGAAATAAAAATGATCTGACAGTAAAATTTTAGGCCTCACAGAACCTTTTTTCAACCTCGAATTATCAAGATGGAAAACAATTCTGTCCGATGACTAGTAATACAGTTTATTATTAAAAATATTGGAAGTCTACCGACAGTTAAATCAGCCATTTAAAGTAATACAAAAAGTGTTAAACACATGAAATAGGATTTCAGTTCTCCATGAGACCTTCAAGCCATAATGTACTTTTGCATCTAAACAACTGGTATTGACTCTGACTACACTGGTATGAAATGACTGAGGCAACCTGAGTTTTTCATGGTGTTCCAGTTATTTGATACAAGTATATCTCAGTATGCGTGAACCAAAAGCCTTTTAAGTCTTCATTTCGACTAACTTCTCCGTACTTCTATTACTTTGAATTAACATCTGGAAGAAATCGCGTCACTTTAGATCAAGGGTATTCATTTGAAGCATTCCTGTCTCAATTTCTTACGTATGCTCACAATTATTTTGAGAAGTTGCGATGACTAGCAGGTGATTCTATTTTGGTTAACACAATTATATATCAAGAATAGAACCTTATTATTTGGGTGATAATTTAATGAAAACCTCCATGTTTCAGTGATATTTTGAAAAAAAAGTGGATAATCAAGTATTCCGAATCAAATAATGAGGGCAAGGGAAAGAGATCAACGGTGTGACAATTTGGTGTAAACGTTTAGTAGCCAGTTTTCAGAACACGTTAATCACTTTAGTGAATGGCTTTCATATATAAATATTTGATTAAAATAATTAATAAAACTCAAATTAGTCACACAGTAAGCTCACATGTAGGACCCACTAGGTAATAAACAAATTTTGAAGATAATTCTTGCTTTAGGCTTCACCATTGTATGCAAATATTTATTTTCTATTGTGAGTTATGTATTAAACGTCAGGCATTTGAGACTGCAACTTATTAGAGTCTTTATTCAAGATGTATTTCATTCGCTATGTTCATTCTTTAAATAAATAAATTATCAGAGAATTTACAGTACGTAAACTTGATGTTTAAGTAATAATAATTACAGTGTTCATATAATGTATAAAATTTTCAGTAGAGTTTATTTCATGGTATTTTATCTTCATAGAAATCTTTAGATAAAATACTGATCGACAGTAGATTCTGCGGCAAAGTGTTATCTGACTTGAACAGCAAACCAAGCCATCATGACACTTATTCTTTGGTTTAAAAGGTGATCGTAAAATGTTTAAGAATACATTTTGAGACTCTGTGACATAACACCGGAATGGTTGTTTCATAAATTGGGATACGCTGTCCCCCTCCTCCACCCGCGAATACGCCTCTCCTCAAATACTGTAGAAGCTGGTATATCAGTAGGTTTTGAACACTCACGAGAGGAAGTAATTATATTTGAAGTCATATGGTAGTCAATTCAAACAAAGTGAACAGGATAAATCTCATGAAGTATATTGATGAAGGGGGGTCGGTGGCCCAGCGGTAGAATGCTCGCCAAACACTCATGTGGCTCGGGGTTCAATCACCGGCTACAGACACACTCCTTTACCTCGCTAAGCTAGTTATAAGACTGGTTAAGAGGGAAGGTTGGGCATGAGGCTAGCAACCCCATCATATAAAACATAAATACCACTGCTAGCTAAAATTCAAGCCAGCAGCTTGAAGCCCTATGTTCCACTGGGAACGTAAAGCAATAAAAAATATTGATGGAGGATTTCGGCAGACAAAGTCTTAAGAGTTCACATTGTTTAAGTCAGTTGAATGATGTTAATGAAATAGTTTTATATGTTAAGCAGTCTAGGCTTAGCATAATTATCAGACAAAATAGCTGTGAAGCGCTATTAGCGTCAAGGAAATCCAAAATTGATGAAGTTACAACTGGTTTGATGAAGGAATGCAAGTGCAAATCGAGATAATAAAAACAGTAATTAAAACTGTAAAACTTTAGTCAGTGATCTCGTTTTCGCGTATGTTCATTCATTCTCATTGGACTGCAATTTCACAGCCGTGATCTTCTGTATCTTCAGCAATCCTGTAGAAAACACTTGCAGTAAATCAAGAGATTATGTGTGCACTTTAGGATGTGACAAGGCTTGGAAAAGTATGCATAAACATAAGCTTGTACTTGACAGTTATTCTGAAAAGTCGTTAGTATCCCTTTATCTATCATGCAGGTTTTAAAATAATTTGGAACTCAATTTGAACTGCGAAACAAGAGATATGTATTCCAATTATGCAACATTATTACTGACCGTCAATTCATAAATTTACGTTTTATGGGTGATACAAATATTGACATCATGTTGTTGAATTCATGTGGTCACCAGAGCCGTCAAAAATGCACACCAGTTTGAATCTCTATATACTTACGATAAGCTTCAATATGATAAGTGAAAATAGACGCGTATATGTGGTCATATTCAAATAAATAAATAAAATAAATTATTTCCATGGAAACATTTCTGTGTATTATTTTGAAAGTCACATATTTCTCATTATTTCTTTAGATGTTTGTGGCATTACGATATGCAGAGATCTAGTTATTCATTCTTGTTAATCAGACAGTCATAGAATTGCATTTTCATACGAAATATTTCAATCACTTTCTGTATATTTCTGCTGTTTCCTCTCGTCAGCTGGTTTACATTATCACGGTTGAATATATGGCTCTTCGGACGGTTTGATATGATTGCAGTTATCTCTGGCCATTCATATCACCTTATAACCTAGGCACAGTTGTTTTTCCACCCGATATCGAGGACACCACTCAAACAGAAACTGAAGTGTTTGTAGAACATGCAGTTCAACAAGTTGTGAGAATCGTACTTCCTACCTAAATATGTAGAAATTCGCATACATTTATGTACTACTGATTGAGTGGGGTGAGTAGTTGTGCAACAATCATATCAACAAGCCGTACTTGTTAGCCAGACTACGGTAATCTAAACACTGGACTGCAGTTTCACTCATTTAGGATTGGGTGCATCAGCAGTGCACCTAATTTGACTTAGCTCAACGAGCCAAGTCAATATTTGGAGTGGCTATAATATTAGAATATTGATAACTCTCTATATTATACTGAAAGGACTTATTTTCCAACCACTCCGTGATATGCGACAAAGAGAGCGACGTCTGTTATACTTTCGTGAACCGTTATGAATAAGCTTTCTAGTAAACTCTTCGAAACAACTGACATTCTAGTCTACTGTCAATCTTCAGCATAACAGCGAATTACAGTTCCACTTCTGACTCACAGACGTAATCAGATAGCTCCATATGCTTCCTAAATTTAGATGCTGAAGCACTGATTATAAACCAAACTGCTGCCATTGGTTTCCTGATTCCAACTTTGCTCTTTGTATAATACCAACCAGTAAAGATTTTTGAAAGAATTGTTTCTGACTTTGTTTATTATTAAACTTACCCTTCTTGTTGTGAATTATTTCACCCGTGCTGGTGTTGTTCTGCTTGTTTTATTCCCTGTTTTCCTGTTTTTAAGGGGAGCAACCCACTAGGTCACTTCTCTCTAAATTATAATTTAATGTAACAATACCCCTTCTCAGGCGTGAGGCTAGCAACCCCACCCTGTAAACAAACCTGTTACAGAAAGTTCAGCACGATGAATCTCCTTGAGACAAAAGAAAAAGTCTGTGTGGGGACATGGAATGTCCGCACCATGTACGAGACTAGCAAAGCTGACCAGATCGCAAACGAAATGAAAAGATACAGAATTCAAGTAGCGGGGATATGTGAAAGCAGATGGAACGGGAATGGAATCACCAAATTGTCAACGGGTGAGTCAGTGATCTACTCCGGTCACCCAGAAGATAACCACTCGCACACCGAGGGCGTGGCTATCATGATGTCACCAACGGGAACGCAGGCCCTGATGCAATGAAAGGCGGTCTCGCCCAGGATAATGACCACCAGATTCAACCCAAAGGGAAGGAAAGTGTCAATTATACAATGCTATGCACCGACAAGCAACGCAGACCTCGAAACGAAAGAAGAATTCTACAGACAACTATAGGCAACAATGGACAATACTCCAGTCGGTGACATTAAAATACTAATGGGAGACATGAACGCCAAACTGGGATCAGACAACACAGGAAGGGAATTCATCATGGGTAGAGAAGCTCTCGGAGAAATGAATGAAAACAGAGAACTCTTCGCCGACTTCTGCGCCTTCAACGAACTAGTGATTGGTGGCAGCGTATACAAACACAAGGATATCCACAAGGCTACATGGGTGTCACCAGATTTGCGAACCAAATTGACTTCATCTCAAACTCAAGGAAGTGGAGGCGCAGCCTGCTGTACACAAAAGTAAGAAGAGGAGCAGACGTTCGCTCAGACCACTACCTCGTACAAGGGACAATCCAAACCAAATTAAAAGCTTTCACAGAAACAGGAGCTGCAGATAGACCACAAGCCAAGTTCAACACTCAAAACTGAAGGAGCAGAACACAAAGGACATCTTCACTGTAAGCATAAAAGACAAAGCCGAGACACAAATCAACACTAACGAAGAGGTCAGCGTCAAAAGCACTGGAACAACTTGAAAACATTGTGGAGTCAAACCTGCATGGACGTTCTAGGCAGAAAGAAGAGACAGGACAAACAGTGCCTCACTACGGACACTTGGAGACTAATAGAAGAGAGAGGGATGGTGAAACAAAAGATTACCCAGTGCACCGATGAGCAACAAAAACAGGATTTGAATGCAAGCTACAAGACACTGAACGAAAGAGTAAAGAAGAGTGCCAGAGAAGACAAAAGAAAGTATAATGAAACCATGGCAAGGGAAGCAGAACAAGCTGCAGGCAAAGGAGACCTCGCAATACTCTACCAAACAACTAGGTACCTACCGGGCAAACGTTTGACACAAATCAAGCCGGTGAAGGATGACAATGGAAAGTCACTCACCAAAGAAGTGGAGCAAAGGAAGCACTGGGCTGAACACTTCAAAAGACTTCTAAATCGACCACCACCAACAACGCGCCCAACAATACCAACGACGGAGACAGAGCTACCAGTGAACACCAACCCCTCGACGAGAACAGAAGTCTTGAAGGCAATCGAGATGCTGAAAGCTGTAAAAGCAGTAGGACCAGATGGAATCCCAGCAGAAGCATTGAAAATTGATCCAGAGACAACAGCGGACTTGATGACGCCACTACTGGAGAAGGTGTGGAAAGAAGGCAAGGTACTCGAGGACTGGAAGAAAGGATACTTATTCAAACTACCAAAGAAAGGAGACCCAAATCCATGCAAGAACTGGCGCAGAATTATGCTCCTGTCCATCCCAAGCAGAATACTAAGCCGTATCATCCTGGAGAGAATCAAACATGCCCTAGATGAAAAACTTCGACTGGAACAGGTTGGATTTAGGAGAAACAAGTCATGCATTGATCAGATCGCTACATTACGGATCATCATTGAACAAAACTTGCAATGGCAGTCACCTCTCTGTCTCAACTTCATCGACTTTGAAAAGGCCTTTGACAGCGTCGATCGTGAGGTTCTTTGGCAACTACTACGCTACTATGGGGTGCCACCGACAATTATACATCTCATCCAACAGCTGTACGACAATGCTGCATGCCAAGCAATCCACAACGGGAAACTTACGGAATCATTCGAAGTGAGGACAGGAGTAATAGAAGCTAGCTGCCTACTATCGCCAATGATTTTCCTGATTGCAGTAGATTGGATAATGCGACAGACAGTGGGCAATGAGGAAACAGGCATAAAATGGACACAAACAAAAAACTTGGAGGATCTGGACTTCGCCGATGATATATGTCTGATTTCCCACAAACTGGAAGACATGCAACCGAAAACCAACAAGTTAGCAGAAGAAGCATCCAGAGAAGATAGGCCTTCAGGTGAACATAGAGAAGACAGAGGTGATGTAGATTCCCGGGCAACACCACCAACAGCTACAACAACAACAGACAACAATCAGCATAAATGGAAGGAACCTGAAAGAAACAACCTCCTTTACCTACCTGGGAAGCATCTTTTCAACTACAGAC
>OX235273.1:128373796-128477983 GCA_944472155.2 Trichobilharzia szidati | reverse complement strand
TCACGTGGGCTGGCTGTTATCATCATATTTCAAGGTCTGCTCAAGAATTTCTTGCTAAGTGAATTTACCTTTCATCAGTTGAAATATTCTTCTGTGGACTTTAGGTGTTTTTAAGAGTAATTTTCTCATTTCTGCTGCAGATGTCTTGTAAGTGTGGCATAAGTATGGGTACTTGACGCTTCTTCGCAAAGGACGTTGAAGTAAGTGAAATAAGTGCGAAACATACTGCGTGGACATTTTAGATAATTTATGAATATTTCAGTGGTTCCTACTTCAACCAAAATAAAATGTTGACAGCGAAATCATCCTTGGTTGTGTGCAGTTAAACATTATCAACGAAGTAATATGAGGTACTTTAAGCCTTCTCAAATTTCGGTTTCGCATCTGTTCAGAATAATCTAGTACAACCTAAAAGCTGGAAAACCATGTCGTTATTCAACCAGACCATTGAATGTTAACGAAGATACAGCATAAACATTATAAAGTTTTTTATATTAGGTTGAAACAGCTTTGCATCAAACATTGTGCCCAATGCATTCATTCATTACATTGTTATGTATATTAGCAGAATGCGTGCAAGTCATTTGTAATGAGAAAATCGATGTATTTTGTAAAACGCTGTTAAAGTTTCAATCGACCGCTACCTTGAGTAGTGGACCAAGTCAGCTTACCAGATAACAAAAATACAACAGTTCTGAATAAAAGTTACTGCTTATCCTAGTTTAACACACTAGAAAAGTAAAAACAAAAAAACTAAAAGATGCAAATCTATCTGTGTGTTAAAACATGTCACGCACACACGTATCACTCTCATTACTATTTACAGTAGTTTACAGTTATTTCTTTTCATTATCTCCTAACAAATCAGTATTCAATGTCACATATTGTAAACTATATTTCGTTAATTTCAAGAGAATAGAATATTCTTCCATCATTTTAACACACATAAATGTTTCAACTGAAATTCTCCGTTGAGACGTTTGTTTGCAACTCAGCTAAATATCCCTCTAAAGAGTAAGTGACTTTCTCTATTCTGAATTTCAGGGATTCAACCAAAATATTCCAGGATAAGAAATATTCGCAAATATATAGATGACATAAATATTTTCATCACATTTCATACGTCCCAAACTGGTTTCGGTGTACACACTCCCAAGTACATTTATCAGTCAGTCTTCAAATGCTTGCAGTATCATAATGTGGGCATACTCACTTCTTAACTAACTACTGATAAGCTGGAATGACATCTCATCTAAGTGCAGCACTCCGCTAATATTTGAGAATATTTCATGTATAATCATTTCATCTTAGTGGTTGAAAGCTATTACAGTTTGCCTGTACTTGACTAATCACGACATACGACATCTAGAATTACAATCATTTACAAAAGAGTCCAGCGATTTTATATTTCCGTAACAGGCAGCCGTCCTATCTACGCGAGATATGTTCCATTCATCATACAGTAACGTAATGATGGAGGTAGTATGTTATTTATGCGAACAAGTCTGAAGAACATTTCAAGATTATTGAAAATAGCCTTCAAGAAACAAACACAGAGTTTATTGAATATGTGAAGTCCAATATTTGATATATTTTAGATGCACTGACGGATTATTTCTATTACTGTACTGAGTAAATGTTCATTATTGCTAATAATTTCTACATATTGTTCTTCTAGCAACCTTATTTTCCGAAGCTACGAGTGCAGTGATCAGATAACCGATACAAGCATCTTTATATATATATACCATCATTGCGAAAGACACAGTCATAAACGGCTGTGGAGATGGCGAAAACACGATTGCTTGTGATTGAAAAATATATGTGGTACTGCTTAAAAACTCGAAACCGTTTCATCATTGCTGTTATGCAGCTATACAGGCCAGTCTAAATACAAAAGGAGTACATAAAATGAAGCAATATATTCCCAACAAGGTGGGAGCAAACATTCTGTCCACCGAAATCACACAATAACGCTTACCACACGGGTCGAAAGTAGAAACACCGTGATTCTTTGAAACAAACAAGTTGCCAATATCTCCACACAACTTCAAAGGGTATCATTAGATTTAGAGATTCAACAGAGATGAAGATGACTAACAATGGTGAAGTCAATATGTGATATGAAAATGTCAAAATAACGACACTGAGTCATATAGAAAAATTCATAAGAATTTAATACTCAGCTGGAACAAACACATAAGTATGAATATTGTGATCAGAGACATTTTCCAAGCAGTATTTCCATTACATAAATGTGCTTTGTTTATGGATTGGGCCTGAGAACTTGACGCTGAATCTCCTATATTTTGAGAACTAAGGATCGGCTTATATTGTGCATTCACAATAAACTATACTGCAATTGCAGTTCTACCGAATATGAATCTATGGTCACTGTTTTCTCCGTGTTGTTGTTTGGCACACTGGCATTCGATGATTGCTAAATAAAATTATGAAAATAATTTGAGCTAGTCAAAATCATGTGGATACCACATTCATATAAGAAGAAAGAGACATACAGACATACACCGAAGATCATTTTGATGTAAGATGCAGTCTGCTTGAGGTTTACTATATTCTGCCTACAGGTATTTCAAGAAATTCACCGACAACAGGGAGGCAGTTAACAGAAGATGGATACTCTTCAATCGCCTAACAAGGTTAATATAATGATTTTCTCTGAAATGGTACACTGAGCGATTGAATCAGAAAGGTTTCACTGTACAAAGAGCATTTAGCCACAAAACAAACGCATATCACATGTCCTATTTGATTCTGTCGTCTTATGAAAAAAGAACCATTAATCAATAGACGGATAATGAGTAGGCAGTGAAGTAAAGTTCATCCAAAATCAAGACAATGACTTCTATCAACAACACAATGTCTTCAGATGACCTGATTTACACTTATCTACCAAAAATATGATGCTTCAAAAATATCAGTCAGAGTAGAATGCAAACGTAAAACAGCGGAATAAAAAAACTAACTCTTGAACATCGGTAGATTTTGCTTCATTATTTACTGTCACTATGCACAATGGATTAATTTTCTAGTAATTCAACTGGAATAAGCTGTCTCAATTCGTCGATCAGTTTCTTTTGTTGACAGTGTTGTGTCACGGCAATAAGACTAGGTGACCAAGCAGCGCCTCTATATAAATAAGTGTAAAGCTCGTCAATTCCAGTGACATAATTCGAGATGTCTTTCATTTCGTCAACATGCTTCTCACTCTTGAATGTTAAAAAATGAATTACTTTTTGCTTACTTGTAAAGATGGTACACTGATGAATACCACCAATTACGAAATATTGTTCAAGCTCTTTCGAATGCTTATCGTGATTTCACGATGAAGACATTTAAGGTAAATGCAGTGTCTTACACCTTAGTGAATAAAATCACATTGAGTTGATAAAATTCCGCTCTATGTACTTTCTGAGAAACCAATTATGTCACAATTCTCTGTTATGTATAATAATTTTGGTGTGATTCTGCACCATGTGTTTTCACATAGAACAGAATTCTCAGCGATTTCATATTGCAAAATTCTTAATTACTTATTATGCTGGATCAACACGTGAAAACAGTGCTCAACAGCGTATCGTGATACATGTATACGTGATTTTCAATAAATAATTTCTCACATCAACTGGATGTACTAAGGCGGCAATCGCAGCTTAATCTGTGTACTAGACGTTTGTGAATGCATCGTGAACAATCCATGATTGATTGGCAGCAATGCATCTCAAGTATATATTGTTCTCTGAATCAATTTCAAGTAACCTCACAACTTCTCATGAGCTTTCATATTCTCTTCAATCAAGTCACTGTCAGACGCTCAACACGTGAAGAAACACAAATTTTGTCATTTATTGGGTAATTATGTCTCAAGTTATTTTGCCTATTTGTGTGAAGTCAACTATTCAAATGCTTTAAAATCATCGTCGTGACATATACCTAAGTTTTGTGACTTGTAACCAACATTCATAACGCTCACAAAATGTATCTTGTCGTGCTACTCAAATAAATTTTCATTATTAGTTCACACCAACAAACAGAAGTGAATGTGTTTATTGCATCATCCAATTTTCATGTCTTGATTTCAGTATGCTACTTATTAGTAGTTCAGAACTCATTAAAAAAATTCAATGGATATTCTCTGTAACTCTAATTCGAATTGCAGCAACTTGAAAGCTTCTAGACTACCTTATGGAATATTGAATGTACAGTCTCAAAGTGAGGTGCAATACAGAACAAAACGCCTGGCAATTACATGGTTACATACAGGATTGAATTTATTAAGAATAATAATTACTTGTTATTGGTTAGACACGTGGTGGTTGACAGGCTTAAATAGGCATTGATTGTGAAATTTTCGGAAACACTTCATACAGATGTATTTGTGTGAAACTAACAGGAATGAGAAAATGCGAAAAGGGAATCCAAAGATTGCTGACAGTCGTAGAGAGATTTGAATGTGATGGGAGACAAACAAGTTCGTTGGAGATGTACCAATGAATGCATGTTGTAAAGAATAATGATTTCAATGGAAGTCATCGGAACCACATGAATACTGGACAGAAGGCTTATTTATTCTTTCCTAATCAGTTATAATTTTACACAAAATGTGTATATAATGATTATTACTATTATTGAATAAACATACGTCATTTGATTGCAACGTCACAGAACATGAAGAAAATTTAAATGTCTTTCTGACACTTGGACTAATCAAAAATTGAAGAAATTGTAAAAACCCCACATGTCCATGACAAAGATTCTGAAAACAATTGCTGAAAGTAATAACGAGTACCAAATTACAATATCTACTGTTTGATGTATTCGCAAAAATGAAAACTTAGATAGATTAGGTTGGATGAATGGGTGATGTAGATATATACCTATCCAAAATTTGATTTTCAAACATTTGACCTACTTATTTAGAGTTAGTAGAACAATGTGAACAATAAAGTTAATTTCAACATTTGGTGCATGAACAAAATTACGTTCAAACAGGCAACGCAGATTAATAAAGCAGGATTTAATAAATTCATCAAATTTCAGTAGAACTCGTCACCTGAATACGCTATAGACAGGAATATGCATACCGCTAGAGTTACATCAGAGATATAAAATTCATAACTACCTAAACCATGTTGCATTCATCATGCAAAACGACAGATGTGAATGTGTTTCAGTTCATCTTCAGAGAGATAAGTGGAAGTGAGTTTCACTGATTAAAATTAAGTTAAATATGATTACATTTCAACTACATCAGTCAGTTATCAGAGAAAGAACTTGAGTGCATGGCGAACTGCGAACAAAATGATATTGATATAAATAGTTTTGTTAATAATAATAATGGTAATAAGACGAGTTAAGACAATGGCACTGATAAACGACAGTTTTCAATGAGTCAAAAGTACTAATGAAAGGTGGAGTGAAATATTAATGACCATGATAATAGCAGTTGATAAGTACAACAGAATTACCATTATTTTATTCTGAACACAGAGACCGTGTTTGGAAACCCTAACTGAAAAAGCCTCCGCAATTGCAAGTATCGTCTAGTTTGTTTGTCTTTTGATAACAGTGAATGAATTGATAAGGTCAATATAATGTCTGCAGTATGCAAGATGTTTTTATCAAATTTTGTGGCACTGTGACATCAGCTTTTTCAACCACTAACACCATGTTAGTAAGCAATCATCTTTCCGTAATACTCATGTATTTGATTCCACAAACACACCGTAAAAACGATGTACACTGTTTGAAGTGTTCATTATTGGCAGCAGGTAATTCCCAGATTGATTAAACATGCATATTAGAAATTCCAAAAGACACATTATTGAACAGAGAATATTCTTTTCGATAACTTCATCATGTGATTCTACAGTTATATACATCCATAATAATGAAAGAATGACTGTTACTGGCAATATCAGCCATTATTAAAGAGCAATATAGAATCACTGATATCAGAATTTCAAAAGTAACTTGCAAATAGATTGTTAGTAGACCAGAGTTCAAAATACATGTGGATGTATAATTTTAATACTAAACCGAATACCAACTTTACAAAGTAACTGACTAGGAATGGTATCGAATGTATGGTAATAAAAATCTTATGAATAATGTTCATATTCAATTCTATTCATATTGATCATAAACGTCAAATGGCTGAATGATCATGCCAACGACAGGGGTAAAAATAGCGTCGCATGTGTCTACTGTGTATGAGTTAACAACGATGTTTAGAAAAGAAAACAAAAAGTTAGTAAATGCATGTGCAATGACGAGGGTGCTGGGAGCTGTTTCTTCTGCAAAGAGAGCACCAGTTGTTTTAAGCGAATTGCAATAGTCACCGCTGTTTGAGAATTTCACTACCTGGGTGCTTTCTGCAATTTATTTGCTAGCCGATAGATGATAAAAAAGGATGTTTCAATGTTTACCTTGTTGCTCGTTCGGACTGGATGTTCTAATATGGAACATTGATGGCTTCCCCACACCTTTATTCGCCACACTGGTAGGTGTTTCCGAGCGCCACTATTACTGCCTCGACCCGCTGTGGAGCGCAAGTTCACAAACGCCTTATTAGATCAGCCTTTTTCATATGGACCTGCATCTTGTACATATTCATTTCATTACCACACGTTAATACACTTGCACTGACAAATCTTTTGTTTCCTTACTGAAACTTATTTATAATCTTTTACACTGACACACATGCAAAGCATGTAACCTTCTACACTGAATGTTCATGAGTATTTATGAGCAATAATTTATACTCGAAACATCAACCAGCTGTTAAAATTGAACCAAAGTGTGATAGTTAAAATAAACTTATCTCGTATGGAATTAAATGTTACCACATACGTACATGAAGACTTCGTAAACATAAATCATTCCATTGTGTCATCAGTCCTTTCGAAAAGGAAACATCTGGGAATGTGATAGTATGAACTAACTTGTGTTCTATTGAGAGGTTAAGATTAGGATGGTGTGAGTTGAATTTTACCAAGAAGATTTTCGTCTTCTGGACCTGAGAAAAATAAGTCTCAAAGCAGTGTACCCATAGGGTTTCCCATCGCAACACCACTAGCTTGACAGAAAAGGCACTTGTCGAAATAAAAGATGATAGTTTTTGTAAGTACTTGCCTGAAGAGTAATCAGCTAAATATTCCTACCAAAATTTTATGGATTTTTTAAATCCTGCTTAAAAATTAAAATTTTTATCAGGAAAGAAAGGTTTCGAAGATATTTTAGCTTGCAGATGAAGAGGACGTCATAGCACTTGCTGTATTTCACTTCACAAATAATCAAGATAACTCTTTTGATTTATAAGGATCATGTTTATGAAGCTTCTCATGTTACTGCGGTTTCACGACGGATATTATGGAAGCCTTAACACTTGGAACTGGTTTCGTCTTTGAGGTAAAACGTATATATATCTATATATAAAGGTTAAAACGATATTGTCAGTGTGTTCTGAATTGTTCAGTCGTGTATCATGTGTTTCATTCCAAATTATTCTGACGAAGTTTAGAAGGGCGTCTTAAGGCTACGCGAGAGAGGAATTCATATATTTGGGATTGGTTTTGTATCTTCAGTAATGATCGATTATCCATGATCTGGGATTCCTTAAGCCACCGTGGTGTCAGATGACAATGCTTAATTGAAGTTGATATTTATATATGAAGCTATTGGAGAGATGCGCATTCTCGACAGCTTGAAGGTAGTGGATGAAACTCTCCGTCAACAGAATATATGTGTTTAAGAAATGCATCCTTAAAACGTTGGATGACGCATGACTAATCTCATTAGTCATGCAGTTATCTCGAATCATTACTTGATTTTAAATCCTGAAAAACGCTTTGACTAATGTATTGTTTATTCAGAAGCACTATTAAAAAATTGCTTCTCACATATTCCATGAGAAATTCATCGCTTTTAGCTTAGATTGCTAACATTCAACGGTTCATTTGAACGATCCATTTTTTTTGCTTACTCAAATACCTGACAAGATGAAATAATATTATCAGTGAGAAAACCCATCTGTTATACAGTAATGCAGATGCCAAGTGTCTTGTCCTGTGTATTTAATTTTCCTATGAGACTGTTCACCTACTACTACACTAGCCAATAATATTTGCCAAGTAATCTCATTTATATATTAAATCACTCTAAAACTACTTGAAGGTAGTATAAATATGTACTGTGAATTCAGACTGCATAATTTCCATAGACATCTGGCAATATGTGCGTTTGTTTATGTTTTTATTATATGCAATGACAAAGAAAGGAAACACTTCTTGAAGTGGATGGCAGAAAAAATAACAACATGGGTTATTGTTATTGAAGCCCTATGCTTCAATCGGAACCCAAAGGAATATCAATAATAATAATAAAGGAGAAATTAAATTATCCTTCAGCTAAATCTATTCCCTCAGAATATCCAACTCAGACCGAAGTACAGGACATGATTCTCAACAATTTCCCATTTTAACCATTGACATCATGAGATGATGAAGATATTTTTAACTTTCCGAATGGAAGGCAATATTCAGTATCGAAGACAGATTTTCGCAGGAAATCCTTGGTTGACATGGATACAGGAAGACGAGAGCGGTTGATTTTCAGGCACGGGATGCAATCAGTATAGTTGTATATGACACATCCAGTAAAAATTGCAATCTATTGGTATTTGTGCATCTGCATTTTTCTCAGCTCGTGTCAACTGCAGGCGAGTGACATCATTGGAAGAATGGACAATTACTTCGCATCGAATATATGATAGCATGAAATAAGTTAAAATATTATGCATATAGATTGAAGTAAAATAAATCTCTGAACAAATTTTCAGGCTTCGGAATTTATATTCCACAGAATATTTAGATTCGCGACATGATGTTCATTATTCGATAGCTTTACGCTGTCAAATCAAATCACAGTCTAATTCAAAGTTATTCGATAACAACATGCCGATGCAACATTATCTATATTATGAAGACTCCCTGAAGAATAGCTGTAGAATAAAATTAAAGATTCACTCAAAATTGTTATCGGGAAGGGTATAAACTTCATGGAAAGAGCGTATTTATCTTGGACCATGACTTCTAGACCACAGTTGGTCTCTAGACTTAACCTTTGATTTGTGATTTTTATGAAATGATTGACATTACCTGGGATGTTCATGCTTAGTGCTGACAAAAATTCAAAATTTCCTCAATAATTGCACCCAACGGGAAAAAATTTAACAAAGCATATTATGTTTTATTTTCTGAATTTCAGATGCAGAACATGTCTGAGAGTTCTCCTTTCAGGTATACGTAAACTTAGTAGATGAACGCAGATCTGAGCGACGAAGTCGGGTGACAAAAGACAAATTATTTCATTGTATTTGAAAGCAGTTTACGAAAATATCAAGGGGACACATGCTGTGAGAACACTTATCTTATTGTAATTCACATGAAATCAATCTCCAATCTGCGGCTTTCTAATAGAAAGAATGTGTTGTACAAAATCTGGATGTCAGCTTAAAACGCTGTCGGAATTCCGGTTTTTACTTGATTATTTAACACAGGTATGTGAGTTACAGCTTATCGTGAACTTTCAAGTTAAATGTGGTCTGACGAATACTACGATTTACAATTCAATCAGACAGTCAACAAGAGAAATGTTGCTTCCATATTCTACTTTAGGTAATATTTTTGCAAGTGACAGACATCTGCACCCACCTGTACTTGAGTTGATACTATTAGCATCTGTGATTTGAGTGATGGAAAGTCCTTAAAAAGACACTTGTCATCATTTGAAATATTGAAAATGAAACATTGATTTCAGCAATTTATGTTACCAGTGAGGTTAATCTAATAATACGCACCATGATGAAGGTACACCTTCAATTAAGTACACAGATTTCTATGAGAGATGACTACACTCGTCTTTTGTACCGATTTCAAAAGGACGGAATTAGGAGATATTACAAGTGTTTCACATCACAATTTACATTCATACAGACAATACAATAAACTGGAGTTGAATTTCATTGCGAAACCATACATTCCCAATAGGTCACAGGCATCTGATTTCACAGAAGCACTCTAGTTTCCATAATCCTGTCTAAAACATCAGGTGGGACACCTCATTCAAGCATAATCTCAATGTAGCTGGAACTATTCGTCGATGTACATTCACGAAAGAACCGCAAGCATACTAAATTCAAATACGAGTGAGATTTACACTTGATCAGGCACCGGCGTTCACTTGGCCTTATTTGGTACACGTTCTCATTGATTCTCTATCCCAATTAATTCATGCCATGAAAACGGTCTGCATTCTGGAATTAACAAACTCCTCGGAATATTTTGTGAGCCATGAAACCATATTTATGAAGGGAAATACAAAAATCACTGATTCATCGTCTGTAGTCTCAAACTAGTACAATTTTTTTTACACCTGGAATGGTGAAATTTTGATTTTGCGCATCATTATACTTACTACTCATAAGTAGGTTAGTGTTTATAGACTAAACTTCTCATCAGTATATTTCAGAAATTGAAACTTATTGAGAAGTATGGCTGTCGACAAGCATTTCACACTTGAATACCTCAAGTAATATGAGTTTTTGTCAAGTAGGCTGTGTTGTTACTCTCATGAACATCATTATTTACAAATTCATATTCTATAGGTCTTGAATACTTTCATATGATCAGGTTACGAATACATGAACGAAATGAACCTACACTAAGTGAATTCGAAAACTATTTTATTTATGTTATTCGGGATTCTCTATATCATTCGGATAGCGAATTCATGTGAAGAATGATAAAGTGCGCCATACATTTAGAAAAATCAAATCGCACATTCACGTATCAATACTGTTTATGTGAAAATAGAAAAACTGAAAGGTTGAATGGAATACACGATATATGAGTGTCCTTATTATTGAAAATTTTTACTTCCTAATGAATGAAAATGACGAAACTACATATTCTCTAATGAAATTTGCAGAAAGTATATCACATCTTACTCGATACCCAATTTTTTCAAAAAATTATTAGATGTGCCTTTTTCATATGCACCTAATAGTATCAGGTGGTAGTGTGACCCACTGCAATCACTGATATTTCATGTCTCGTATAAATCCATTCCCGGAGAACTGAAAACCGTTATCTATTTCAGTATTTTGCCATCTAGGCAGGGATTCAAATGAGTAAACTTAAATAGTCCAACACTAAGAAATTAAATTTTACTCCCATATTCAATATTACGCGAAACTGCCTGCTCTCTTACCGCCTGATAGTCAAATGTGTGATTGTGAATTGAGTTTTGTGAGGAAATTGCACATCTGTTAATTTTGCATAGACATCACAAGCTACCATTAGCCTATAATTCCAATAATATTCATACCACCAGATTATTGATAATAACCAACAACCTACTTATGAGTAGAGTAGTATAACAGGATATACTTTCTTCAGACAATTACTTAGATACTGGCTGATAGGTAATATACCGAAAAAAAGACACCTTTGACTTCAACTGTTTGGAGAAAAAAAGAGAAAAATGTCTCCAAGTTGTGTGGAAAGCCGAAGGATTAACACGTTGAATTAAGTGAGAATCTGTGTACTATTTTCGATAATTTCGATTGTGACATTTGTTCATTGGTGGGGTCATTATATCTCAAGTTGTATTGTGCCATTCATGCTCATTTATGTGAAGTCAACACTTCAAGTGCTTAGAAATCATTGTTCTGATAGATATTCAGGACTTGTGTGTTGTTACCATTTGTTCTTAGGCCCACAAAATGTATGTCATAGTGCTAGTCATTTAACGTTACTTCATCCACTGACATTAACAAACAGAATTGTCTTTGGGTTTCGTATTGAGTCACTGAAAACTGTTTTGAAGTTCCATTATCTATTTACTCATTTTCCGATTTGAGCATACTACTCATTAGTAGTTATAGTAGTAGTATTATTCTATGATATGTATGCAAATATATATGCAAATTAATTCTCCATTCACCCAGTTACATCACTTGCTCTGGGAATGACGGGCATTGAGAAACGAACATATGCACAAACATCAGTAGATTGCAAGTTTCATTGGACTCAGCAACTATACTGGTTGCATTCCGAAACTGCAAATTAAACGATGTCGCCAACCTGTATCCATGTCAACCGAGGATTTCATACAAAATCTGTCGTCAATACTGAATATTGCCTTAACTCCACTAAAGTAGAAATATCCTCATCATCACTACGAATTAAGGTAGGTGATATCGGCAAACCAACTATGAAGATCATAGGCTTCCAATTGTCAGAATAGGAAATTGTTGAGAATCATTTCCTGTTCTTCGTTCTGAGTTGTATATTCAGTTGTATATATCCGAATTCTCATTTATTATTATTATTTTTTATTCCCTTGGGTTCCGAGTGGAACATAAAGCTTCAATAACAAAAGACCACTTTGTTATATTTTCTTCCATCCTTATCAGGTGTGTCCATGATTGTCCATTATTTAGCATATAACGAAAAGCCTAAACTAACGCACATAATCCTAGGCGTTTATGGAAATTGTTGAGTCTGAAGTCGCAGGACATATTCAAACTACTCACGAGTAGTTTTGTGGTGATTTAGTGTGTAAATGAGATTTCTAGGCACATGCTGTTGGAATTGTGGAAAAGTATGAAGTTTTAGAGTGGCTAATAAAGTAATAGGTGTGCAGTTTCATAAGGAAATCAAGGACGAGACACCTGGCAGCTACATGACCAGATAACAGATTGGTTTTCTCACTAATAATATTATTTCATCTTGTCAGGTATCTGAGTAAGCAAAATAACGCCTTGTTCAAATAAGCCCTTTAATGTTACCAATCAAAACTTAATGCGACGAAAATTTCATTCAAGATGTGAGAAGCAATTTTAAAATAGTGCTTCTGAACAAACATTACATTTATCAAATAATTTTTCAAAGAAGATAAATATGTTCCAACTTTCTAACCTCGTTTATATAATTCCATTATTTTCCATAGCTTGACTTGATTGGTAGTAGTATTTTCCATATTTCCGGTATGAGTGATGAGTCATTCCTATTGCACGTGTTGGGTGTAGACTTGATGAACAAGGATTCAGTAATCCACCTATCTCTCTACCTACTTAGATTACTTCTTAAATTTTAACGCTCTCCCATCCTACTGTGTGGTTGTGTGTTAATGCATGCAGTGCAAAACATAAGAATATAGCTAAGGACAGAATGGTTGACCCCGAGAATATAAGTAATTTAGCAGTAAGCTCAGAAATTGAACTGCATGCATTAACACACAACCTCACAATAGGGTGGAAGAGGGTTAAAATATAAGAAGTTATATAGGTAGGTTGAGAGAGAGGTGGATTACTGAATCCTTGTTCATCGAGTCTTCACCCAACAGGTGTAACAGGAATGACTCATTACTGATATCGGAAATACGGAAAATACTACTACCAATCAAGTCAAGCGATGAAAAATAATGGAGTTATACAAACGAAGTTAAAAGGTTGTGTGATTACCTAGATATGATTATGAGGAGCAATAGATTGTGCCCGAAACTTCATCAGCGAATATAACTGTTGAACACTGTGAGACTTTATCAAAATATATTTTACCCTCAGTGAAATTATCACAATGCACAAGTTCTATTATTAAAATAATGTGGACATACTGTGTCGGTTACTTTATTTTTCTCCCATCGAGAGCATATGCATCGACTGACTGTCTGTCCGAATTACTCCACTAATCCCTCACGAATTCTGCAGTCTTACAGGTTACAAAACAGAATGCGGTCATCTTTTCTGTGCCCTCCATTTTCAGTAGTGTTAGTGTAAATGTGATAAAGTGAACCGAGATATCTTCATTTTTACACCGCGTTCACAATCAAGCATTGCTTTGACATAACTGCATAACTGATGAGAATGCATTTCTATTTAAACACATTGTTCTGCTGATGGATAGTTGCATCCTCTGTATTCAGGCTGTCAGGAATACTGAACTCTTCAATATCCTCACATATATGTGTAAACGTCAGGTAAGCACTGCTATCTGACACCATGGTGGCCAAAATGATCCGAAATTACATATAACCGATCACTGATGAAGATACAAAACCAATCCCAAATACATGAATTCCTCTCTAGTAGCCTTAAAATGCCCTTCAAAAATTCTTTAGAATATTTTGGAAAGAACTACTTGATAGACAACTGAACAACTCAGAACATACTGTGCACATCGTTTTAACATTTAAATATATACGTTTTACCTCAAAGACAAGACCAGTTTCGCGTGGTAAGCTCCATTGCGTACATTCTATTAAATACTTCTAATGATATTTCATAGACCAGTTCCTGCTATCGAACATCATTTACCTGTGTGATATTTTGCAGTTTATGCTAAATTAACCACTAATTTGTGAAGGCATTCACAGTTAACTTGCATAATATCGTTCGTAACATCGTAATATCTCATGAAGCTTCTCAAATACATTTTCTGTAAATCATTAGAGTCTTCGCGAGATTTCTGAGGTGAAAAACGGAAATTACAGTTACATCCTCTACATTTGCAAGCTTAACTGATTTTAAAATTATTTCTTTCCTGATACGAATTTCAATTATGGAAAGCAAGTTTATAAAGCAGAATTTTGAAGAATTCATCAAATTTCAGCAGGACTATCCATCTGATTACTCTACATGCAGCTACGTGTTGAAAATATCCAATTTCATTTCGACGGGTGCCTATTGTGTCAAGTTAGTGATGTTGCAATGGGAAACCCCTACGGGGCCACCATTTCCAGAATTTCTACTATCAGGCCTAGACACTGAAAATCTTATTTATAAAATTCAACTTATATCATCCTAATCTTCACTTCACAATAGCACAAAAGTTAGTTCGTACTACTACATTCCCAGATGTTTCCTTTCCGAAAGGACTGATGTCACAATGGAATGATTTATGTTTAGGAGGTCTTCAAGTAAGAGATATTTCATACATTTTGTAAATGTCGTCCCAATTCAACGTAAAATTTACTTATTCAATAACGTTGTTCAGCAACCCACACCAGAAGTCGTTTCGACAGGGCGAATGATTTTCAAATGAAGACTGAAGTATGGATATGGATATATTCTGAGTAGTTCACGATTAAATGCTCTAAAGAAAACATCGCTAGTGAAACTATCCAGATAGTATCGAAGAAGGCTCAATGTACCGTGTTCACATTAATGGTCATTGTGTACGAGAAGCAGTCAAATGAAGACTTGATACAGCTATCAGAAGAAGTTTTTCTTCTGAGAAAATTGTGTTCCTAAACAGCATCAAGTGGCCTTCAATAATCTGCTTGATGAGATACAAGGCGAGAGTTGGGAATAAAGGGGGTGTTGGGCTCGGAGAGTATGGTTTTAGACTATTTTTCGCATGTATTCAGATGCCTTTCAACTAATGTAGTGACGAGCTGACTGAGTTTTAAACCACTAGTCCTGCTAACTACCTTCAACATCCTTCTCAGGATGGTATCGTCCTTTTTCAGTAGACCAGGAAAGACTAACAGGGAGCAGTAAAGTAGAAAAGGTAAGATACAAGAGTTGATAAATTGTGCAAGTAGAGGTTGGGTGATTCCAGATTGTCTACGTTTCTTAATGTAGTAGGTTAGACAGAACACTTTCTTAGAAATCGTTAGGATATGAGATGTCCAATTAAGGTCGGAAGATAGAACTAGACCGAGGTATTTTGCATTAGACTTAGTTTCAATTTTAGTCCCCTCAATGCAATAGGCTTCATGAATACTTACTAGTGTTTGTAGATCTTGTTTATGCCTAAGGGAGAAGTCAATAGTCTGGCATTTTGAGGGATTCAGCATGAGACCATTTAGTTTGGACCACTCACTGATGTCCTACAGGAAGCTATTTAATTTGAAACAGTCTGACTGAGACTTAATGGGAAACGATACAGACAGGTCATCTGCATATTTGACGAAGTTGATTTCGTAATTCATGTAAGAAGAAGGAAAAGAGAAACGGAGAGAGAACAGCACCTTGAGGAACTCCAGCTTCAGTAAGCAAAGGAGAGGAAGATACACCATTATATACCGTGTACTGCATCCTATTAGAGAAGTAAGAGTGTAGCCAGTTGGTGGCCCAGGGCTCAGTTTGTGTAAGGCTAAGCTTGTTTAACAATAGTCCTCTAGGTACAGAGTCGAAAGCAGATGTATATCAAGGAACGTACAACGGACATACTTGGCCCCTTTGTCTAAGGAGGATACAATGTTGTGATGAAACACAGCAGCAGCGTCCAAAGTACTTCTACCCTGTTTGTAAGCAAACTGCTTTGGATCGTTTGAGAAACTTAGGGAGGGAACAAGTTTTAGTAACAATAATTTCTCCATTAGTTTCAAAAAAGGAGAGGTAATAGCGATAGGTCTAAACTTAGCATTATTACCAGAACCTGACTTGGGTACAGGGATAATTTTAATATCTTTCCACAGAGAAGGTACAACATTATTAGAAAAAGAAGTATTGAAAATGTTTGTAAGTGGGTTACTTAAAATATCAGCACATTTCCTTAGGACAATGGCAGGTATACCATCAGGGACTAGACTCTGGGAAGGTTTAAGAGATTTTAAACATTTAAGAACATCAGAAGTTTTAAAACTATTAAAGTCACTGGTCATGTTATTTGTTACATTGAAGCTAAAAGTACATTAGGAGGGCGGATAAAAGATCTATTAAGAGTATTTACATCAACAGAGGGGGCACAAGAACCATGCTTACCACAACCTGTAATTTCTCTGAAAAGCTTCCACATGTTCCCTGAAGTTTTACATGACAAAATTCTTTGATTATAAATATTGTTTAGCCTCTTGATTTCGGATTTACTTTGGATGTTTATCCTCCTAAGACCAGCTTTATCCTTAGTCTTGTACAGTCTCTCTTTTTCTCTTCGAAGCTTTTTGAGATGAGGGGAAGAGAAACGGTCCATTCTTTTGAAAAGTATCTGTTTTGGACAGCATACATCAAGGCAGAATTTAAGATAGTCAGTTAGATTGGAAATAGTATCATCCAGTGTGTGTTCAGTGAAAAGTTCCCAGTTTGTGTCATTTACAATACGTCTTAGTTTGAGCACGTTTTCTTGTGAGTAACATCTTTGTTGTGTTTTTCTGGAGAGATTTGAGAGGATATTAGAGTGATATCTGCTATATATCTTGGGTAATATCCGAATAATACAATGATCAGAGTTCATTATAGGAGCACATCTGCGTGCTTTATATATTTTCGCATCATTAGTGAATACTATATCCAGCGTTTTATCAAGTCGAGTTGGAAATTTAACAATAGTGACATGACCTAGTGATTCGAGAAGAGAACAATCGCAGGTATTGAAATCTCCTGTGACAACTGATAAAGAGTTTTCGAGATGTGTAACGGCGAATGCTGTGAATTCATCGGCAAAATCAGATAGATCCGAGGCGGAACAGCCAGGAGTAACATAAATGTTTGAGATGAAGACGTATTTAAACTTGGATAAGTGTTTAGGACGACATTTGACTGTAATACAATCAATAAAGTCACTAGAGAAAGAAAAACACATTATTTGAAGTTGACCACTGAGAATGAATGAAAGTTGCAACACCTCCACCTCTTTTCTTTCTAGAGCATATTCGATCTTGTCTAAACAATGTGAAACCATTTAGAGAAACCAGGTTGTCGTCATAAAGATCATGGAGCCATGTTTCTTGTAATGCGACTATCGCCGTATTGTGATAAGTATCAGATGATAAGAGAGACTGGAGATGCATAATTTTGTGTCCGTTTGAGAGCACGTTGCCAACCACCATGATGTTTTCTCTTAGTTTTATTAGATGCATGAAAGTTATATGGTTTAAAACATTTAATGAATTCATTACTGCATTTGATACGATTCGTGATCATATTTTGTTAAAATAAAAAATGAAAACATGATGTATTAGATGCAAATATGTAGATGTACGGAAAGGTAGCCCAGGTGTCAAACTGGCCACCAATAAAATGTAGACGTCGCAGATAATTTGTGTTTATTGTTGCATAAACTCAAACATCTACAGGCGCAAATTAACGGGAGGAGGAGAAGACAGGATGTTGATTAATGTTAAGAAGAGAGAGATGAGAGGAAACCCGACGAACAACAGCAACAGTCACCAATCAAAATCAGAGGCAGAAATCAGACTGAAGTCATCCGTCTCACTCGGCACAAGTAACGGGATCCGAAGTTTCAACTCTTACATCCAGCCTATACTTCTGCTTGTTTCAGAGACTTGGCTCATGCGACACAGAATTATTTCCAAAAGTCTACATACTTCATCAATAGCCAGCAGATCAAACGGCACTCTGTATAGAATGATTAAAAATAAAGCATGAGAACTGAACAGGCGAAAAACTACCGCCCAACCAATAAACAGGAGGAAATAGAGATGGGTCCTACAGATGTTGAGGAGATATTCAAGTTGCAAGACAAGCCATACTGTCGAGGAGAGCCCGAATGGAAAATGATGAGTTACGCGTCTAAGAGTGACGTGTAGAAGATGGTGTGAAGAGGAAGTGAAAGCTTGTGGGCAGTCATGGAGCCGGCTGAAATGACACTAGGAAGCACGGTGAGAAAGCGGTGTTCTCGCTAAGACAAATTTTCTACTCTGTAGTGAAGTAACGAATAATAATAATTGCTCTTACTTATCTTGCTGTGGAATTAGTAGCAGTCTACAACTCAAAGAACACAGTAAAATAAATAACTTTTTATGTTGGATGTCCTCAATTTACCTTCAATTGCATTTATTCATTTACCTGTCCTTGCAGTACCATTTATCTGAGGTGGGTACTGCAAAAATAATCAAAAATATATTTGTTAGAAGCCACACTACCTAACAGCGCGATTGACAGAAATATCTTCTATACAAGTAACTTCATCAGTTCCAGCACTGCTTCCGGGTCGCAAATGGACAGATACAATGAGGAATAGTGACATATAAATACAGTAGCGTTGCAAGAACTGAAACCTAATTTACGTGTGCAGAATGATTCTGTGATCACCTTGCATTGCCGTAGTAATTTCTGGTTTCTTTACTCACCATTTCTTCATTTACTCCTCCTTCTCACCACATTTGAACATTGTTTATCTTCTTACCCACTAAATGTTGAGGAACTATCTTTAGGTCTTTAATTTCGTATATTTATGATAAAGTATCAGACAGACGTTGATATATTCATAAAAAACAACCAAATTTTCTTAATGAGGGGATATGAAGGTCCTGGTGTAGTTGGTTTAGACAAGCTAGAATATATCTTGATTGCTGTCGACTTATTGCTGCAACAAACAACTCCTTGCTCAATGCTAATAATGTAACACTGAATCCAATCCTTAAATAATTGAGTCAGCAAAGTCCAATTAATAAGTATCTCAGAAGATTGCGAAGGCCTCCAGGACAAATACATTTTCAATGTTTGCAGTGGGATTACTCATGAGTAGTTTGACGTTTAATGTGATTTCTGAGGCTATACTCACCGAAGACAAATATTAAATTACTAGGCTGTAAGTAGCGCATCAAAAGACATCGAGCTAAACTTCGCTTTATTCATTATTGAAACAACATCCACAGAGAGGTACCTGTTTGGTATGAAAGACAAAAGAGTTACACAATCGTATACAACTCCACAGAATTAACACGTTTCAATGAAAGGAACCTTTGGTGTATTTTCAATAATGTTCTCTGTAAACGTTTTTACTAAAGGGAATAAACACTGAAAGAATGCCATATCGCTCTCCTATGAGCATGAAAACATAACTACCGATGTAATGTGCAATCTTAGTGTCTCTCAGGTAACATTTGTTGATGTGAAATTTGGAAGTAGATGAAAGTGAACTGCGTCTCATCACAACAGGTTTGAGTAAATGTCATAGTCTATATCGATGGATGACAGGTGGATACTTCGTGTAACTTTCGGGTCAATGTCGATATTTTTATTACATTACATTGCAACAACAGATGTTAAGACACAGAAGCCAAGGTATATTTTTCATTAATCAAACCACGGCGGTGCATGCCTTCAAAATCTCATTCCTGAAGATATTCCTGCCACCTAGCGGTCTGGACTTCAGAGTCCATGAAAGTTTGTAAATACTGAAGTGCTTTGTGAATTTTTTAAGCACAAAAGTATGTAACAACAGAAGGGAAGACACAGAAGCCAAAGTATATTTTCCATTGATCAAACCGCTGTTTATATGTCTACAGTTTATATTCGTTAACCAATCAATCACTGAGGCTGTGATTTCGGTTTACATCAAACAACATGAAATGGAATGTTCAAATATACATAGTATTCTGTTGTTAATGCAGTATATAACTGTGGGAAAGTATTCTGTCTCTAACATCGAATAGAATGTTCAAATAGATATATTGTATGCAGTATTGAACTGTGGGAACATGTGAGAATAACATTCCGTTGGCACACATTGTCTGTATCACATCACCACAGCATTACTATAATATAACTTGGATGTAAATAGGCTAGTGTATTCGGTTCAATCAGAAAAATCATAGCAAATATGAAAAGCAATGCGAATAGTAACTGGTTATTTTTTTATGAAAATTTCCTCTTGCCCATTATTTTACTTAAACGGCTAACACTGAATGTACCTAAATCTAGTTAAGTTTTCGACGGAAGCACTCACTCACCGCACATATATTATGAGTTCATTTTTCTGGATGTGGTGATTGTGTATGAAAATTTCATTTATGATATTACGATTAGAGAATATTTCATTCTTTACTTAAAATAACAAAATCCATTTGAAAAAGCTTGATGGTAAATATTGATTCTCCAGTTAGCTCTCTCTAAGAGTCAGAATTTTGAACATCAACACTGTCGGATCAAACCAAATAAAAAGTTCGGTTTATATATGCTTATATATATATATATATGATACCCAATAGAAGATAAATAAAATAATTCCTACGATTTTGAAATCTTAGCATCTTTTATAAAGAGTTATCCATAAAAATCACTTCAAATATCTTGAGTCTCACAGTTAAATTTAGTGTCATCTGTGTTTAAAATTCGACAACTTCCACACTAATTCTGCGTTGATTGCTTCACATCTTTCAACTTTTCCAATTTAATGTATCTCAAAATTGTTAGTATTAGAAGTACAAACTTTATTTATCATTGAAACCTCTCAGACACTGTGAAATTTTACTTCTAAATTTTTTTCATCTGATTTATATCGTTAAGCTTGGCTTTATCGTTAAAATTCAAAAGATGCTTTTTATCAGTAACTTATCGTCAGTGAGATAAATGTGTGTCCACGCCTTTCTGTAGTTGATATTTTATGATATTGCTTAAGTTATAAACAGTTGAAACAGTTCTCTAAGTGATAAATATGAACTCTTATTATATTGCTACATATATAGTACTTTCCTCGCCCGAGTTACTTTGTGGCTTTTTGGTTTCTTTGATGTTTTAGCGGATTCATTTAACTGCGTAACTTTCAACATCTTTCTAGACAAATTCTTCAGCACAACCTTTGAACTTGCCTGAATTCGCCATGAATGAGGATATAATTGTATCTCCTCACAACCGTTGTTGTGACTGGTAGTCAATTTACACTGATTACCTCCATTGACTTGAGATATGAACTTTCTTGACATGTTATTTATTATTTATTACTTCGAAAATTTGATTTATAGGAATGTGTTTGTTAATCAGTGATATTCATCTGAGAGCCAGGCTTCAAGAAATACCCTGACTGCATTTCTGGTGTTTTCTCTTTCTGAAATTTCTACATTCTCCCAATCAAAACGGTGTCCGTAATTATCTACATGCCTCGGTATGAAAGAATACATATTGTTTCTTTTCACAGCTGATTTATGTTCTTCGATTCTGATTCGAAGGCGATGTCCAACTTGACCGATTTAGTCTTTGTAATACTTTGTGTAGTTTATTTTGTTAATAACATTGATGTTATCTTCTTTTGCTGCTGGATCTTTTGGTCTGCACAATATTGAGTAAAGTGATTGTGTTGGCTTGCATGTGACATCTATTTCATCAAACGGACCAAGTATTATAGTTGTTAGTTTAGAGATATTCTTTATATATGGTAGAGTGAATTTCCATACAGTTTGTAACAGCTAAGTATTAGGAGGATCAGAAAAACACCAATATCACCTAAAAACGAATGGCTTAACAGAGAGGAATAACAGCATAGAGAAGTATAGGCCGGCGGAATAAACAACCTGCTTATGTACCTTGATGACACTGTGATTTGAGAGTATTATAAGAATATTTTGCAACCAAGTGAAGAAGAGCAGTTAGCTTTCTGAAAATAGTTATTATAGCATTTCAACTGCTAAACTTGCATTGCCACTTCAGATAACCTCTTTATCGCCAACTTCAATATGAAGTGAGGTTTTAAGATTCTCAGTCATTGTTATAACCATCTCTCATGATAAACGTGTAACTAGCTATCCCAAAGTATTTCCTTATCCACTTGTCGGTATTCATGATTTTGTTTACTTACCACCTAACTTTGTGTGAGTGTGGCTTTTTATACTGACTGATGAATCTGGTATGTGCATGTATGTCTGCTCATAGCTGAATCATCTGTGGACTTAGTTACAGCTACAATACAACAAAACACAACGAATCTGCATACAAACCTTGTTCAAAAGATCAACGGTAAACTCCAGCATTCAGGAGGGATGCTTACCGCACCGATGAACAACTTTAAAACCTCACTTCTTGCTAAAGTCCGTACTGAGGAGGCTTCCTGGAAAGAAAATCAAAGATCCTGAACTAAAACAACCGGTTGTGAACCCAATTACAGTAATACCGACTACATGACCTCCAGTGATCCCCATCATTTCTTCCTAGCAGTCTGTTCGACTGTCTAACAGGTATGTTTCTTTGATACATAAAAATTGTGGTGCAAAAAGCTAAGGACAGAACAGCTTTCAATTTTTATTGTTAATCAATCGTAATGAGACTTCAGACTACATATTTTGATCAAACCTATTTTGTTTATGATACTAGTGTGCTTACTACATTCTCTACACAAATATTCGCATTTCTATTCAGAAAACAGATTATGAACTCAAACTAACAACCAATGCAACTATCAGTATAAACGTGCTCTTGGTAGCATGAAAGTAGGCAACGATGAGAGAATTCGTAAATCCTTTACAAACACTTACTCACCTATTTCTTTCGCATCTACACAATACTAGAATTGTTATGTTGATTTTCGGTGAAATTCGGTGCTAAGGAATGTTTTGTTTCCATATCAGAAAGTATACCAATTGTTTAGAGAGTCATTTCAAAGGACACTGTGACAGTCAACCTCACAATGAATAGGAAAATAAATTAAAACACTCATAAAATGAGACAATTGAGTCATTTGAAGAGGAGGGCAACCAAAGTACAGATATGAAAATAGCATTACATGAAAATGATGCCATATATGAAATAATTAGCTGTGAAATACTCAGCGAATCACTTGAAGTGTAGGCAGGAGCTAGACAAGGCGGTTTACAGTCAGAGATTATCCTCCTGATTAAAAGGGAAAGCGTCACTAAGTAGATCTTGATGAGTGAGAAGAATAGCATGGGCTGGACTGAAAAAAGACTCTCAAAGGTCTTCTTTGTCACAATCTTCAAAATATGAAAGTCCAATTCAACAGTTCGGCAGGATTCAGAGAAGAATATACTTCAGCTGAACATAGAGAAGACAAATGTGATGTAGATAATCAACCGACTGTAATAAACACCAGAGAAAATCAACTTGAGGAATTCAAAGGAAATCTTTTCCTTAATTCACCTGATACAGACAGCAGCACGAATGAGGATGTTGAATCCTCCCAAAATCAAATTTAAAAAGCATGACTGTGGTTTATCATTCTGAAACTGATAAGGAGAACTACAATACTTGGCGAGAAGAAAAGTTATCCAAATTTGTATGACTATTACCAAGTTAATGATCCTATGGGGTTCAAACCATTGGCACGTGATCCAACAAAGCACACACTTTCACCAGCAGCAGCCTTTGTTGGGCCTTTGATTTCAGATAACTGGCCAGAAGGAATAGGCAACAAAGTTTCTAAGCAGCGCAGAGAACTGTCTAACAATGAAGTGACTAAAAACGTCCAGAAGGAAATGGATATGGACTAAGCGTAAGCGAAGAAGACAGCTAAGTGATGCTGCACGCCACTCCCTCCCTTTGGAAGCGATGAGTTAGGTGTTCAAGGGTGATTTAGTTAAGAATATGTGAGGAGGAAATGCAATCTTGTTGAAAATAACTTATACAATTGTAGACAATTGTGCTATGTGGGTGATGCAGTAAATTCCATTCCAAATAGGAGTGAATAAGAATTTAAGGGTTATGAAAACCATACAGACTCGAGTTTTGATTTACTCCTTTAAATGTCATAGCATACATATTGGTAGATGGTTATTAAACTGTAGGAATAAATAAAACAACTATTTGGTGAAATGATACCCTATCACAGTGTCTAAAAATCTATTTTTACATTAGCGTTTCTTAATGTATGATTCTGGTAATAATGGTCGGTTAAAGGTGACGCCTTATTGTTATCTTAAAAAATTTTATCTGACAATCATATGGTCGTTTAAGTGACAACAGATTTGTCTGTTTTCAAACTGTATCTTCAATGAGAATTTAACGTTAGAGAGAAAAAAACAAGGAGCTCGTCTAGTATATCGTTTAAACGATATCTTTGCTGAGCCTCCAGTTCTTCTGTCTCTCTGTCTAATGTCTTGATGGGCGTTTTCCACAACATGGGACTAAACATGTCTAAAATTGTCTAAATGACACATCAAATTTTTAACCGAAGTATGTGTCTTGTATACACCCTTTTTATTGTTTCTTATCAGTGGCTAATTTGTATACGAAAAAAATGGTTGGTTGGATTTAGTTTTCAAAATCGTTTGAAATGAAACTAAGTATTTTCTTATCGAACAACGGAACACTTTAGATGTAGTATAAATAGCTGTACAAATAGTTGATGCTCATGTTCGTTCATTGGGACTATACAGAGACCAGAATGCTTTTACTCCTTCTTTTCAGCCTGCTCATCTCACTGAATTATACTGACAATTTACCAGGTAAGTTTTTCATTTTCTCGACTTAATTGTTGCTTGAATCCATATTCAAAATTGCGAAAAGTGATCCTTGGAGTAGTACTTATTCCAATAAGTGAACCACGAACAATAACCTGATTATCACATAGGAGTATTAACTGAATGATGAATTTCATTTTACAATATAAACGCAAGTCTTATGACTAACACAGCTAATGAAAAAATGAATTAGGGAATCCAGCCGGAAATTAAACACTTTATGAAACGTCTGAAAGATCTATATGTATAGTGGAAACTACTGTTCTAAACTGCAAGAACACTTAGCTTCTATAGGAGGTATTATTATAAGAATTCCCTTGAGTTCCTAGTGGAACATAGGGCTTACACAACACATCTCCACTTTGTCCTAACTTCTGCGGTCCCTTCATCTGGTTCCACAATTTTCCACTTTCTCATCTCTTCCCCTCATGATCTACTCCATGTCATCCCAGGACGACCCAATGGTTGCTCCCCATCAAGGGCCTGAAGTGCGATGTCATTCGATGTCCTCCTCAATGTATGCTAGATGCATCTTCATTTTCTCTTGCAATATTTGCTCGGCGACCGGCTCTTGATTGGTTCGTTCCCAGAGTTTCTTGTTACTAGTTCTATATGGTCAGGAATTTGATCTTCACTATGGAGCCAGTGTAGGCAGCTCTTGATGAAAGTCTGCAATCTGTTGGAAATCCTTTTCGTGACACGCTAGCCAAGTTTCTGACCCGTATAGAAGGACCGACTTAACACAGTTGCATTGAAAATCCGAATCTTGTTCCATATGCTGAGTGCAGTGCTGAAGATTTCCAAAATGGTTTCAGGTTGATGAAGGTGTATCGTGCCTTTCCGATTCTGACTTTGACATCTTCGTCCGCTCCGCCTGTCGTTTAAAGTATGCTTCCTAGATAAGTGAAGGAGGCAAACTCTGTCAAATCTCTCCCATCGATGGTAATTAGTGCTGCTTGTTGCTGTTGTTAATGCTACTGGTAGGGTGATTATCTTTATCACCTCCGTCTTATCTGAGTTCACTTAGAGTCCTGTGTTCGATTCGTTTTCAGTCGGTTTGTCATTTTTCGCTTGTTATGGGAGCATAAAAAATTAGGGAATAATTTAGATGTATACATGTTGGGAGATAACAGTCTCATATATGGACTATAATCACATGAAATGAAACTCTTTGTTCGTCAGTATTCTTAACAATATAAAGGATGAAACATCTTCTGTTTGGCTGACATTAATTTATAGTGAATACTTGACCTCTCCTCGATATTTTCCTGGGAATACTTCAGTGAATTAATCCTTCAGAAACTGTTTGTAATAAAGTAGTTCATCCTTATTTGTGATTTTACGTTATTTATGGACTCAACTGTCTAGCTTTATTTTTGTGCTATGTTCCAGCCTCAGCAGGAATACAATTATTCATCAGGAGCAGCTAAATAGTCCCAAGAATTAGAAAACATGCTTTCAAGATTCCACTGACAAACACCACTAAATTATGTAACTTTGTATAATTTAGACGTATATTAATAATAAGTCACATGAGTGTATTTCCACTTTCGAAGAACAAACTTTGGTGTGGTATCGTATATTGCTTTTGTAAAAGGCAGCCCACTGCAGATAGGAACCAAGTGATCTCAGTTCCTACTGTCATTTTTTCAACGACATTTTACCTCGTCCCTGTTACTTATGCGAATTATGCGCACTGAATAGTAGAAATCATAATAAAAGCTACAGTAATAAGTTGTATCAAAATTGGCTGTATAAATGACGTCAATGTTTTTCTCATTATACCTCTTCAGGAAATAAAAACAATAAAGGTATTTCATATTCTTATAAATAAATTCAAAGTCCCTTATTTTGTTGAGACAAAATGATTTATAACCTTTTAATGTGTAGACCACTTGGAAGAATTGTAACGAGGACGAGAAGCTCAAACTTGCTCATTAGCTTTCATGAGCTTAATCACATTGATATTTTAGTGCTAGAGGGGTAATGATTTCTTAGCATAACTTGAATTCAACAAAGAGGTAAAACAGCTCTCCGGTTTGAAGTCGAGTAATAAATTTGTTGAACAATACGTTCTTAGTTGTCTCGTTGACTGGCAATCTGGAGTGAAGGCAGCTGTTGATAAAAGTTGATAAAAGCTGAATGTTGAAAATACTCCTTGTGACGAGACAACTTTCCAAACCAAATAGATAAAAATGATCGACTTAATATTAGTGATGAAAATCCCAGTTTTTAATTTATGTTTAGCGCAAATTCTTTGGAAACTGATTTTAGAATAATGGAGATTTGACTTACCTTTCCAGTTTTGGCTGGTTTTGATATCCTAATCCATAGTGTCAACTGTATGTGGAACGATACTCCCTAGACAAGGGGAGTAAGTGACTTTTCTCAAATTCATTCCGTTGATAGTAAGTGGTGTGTGCCGTTGTGGACATCTGGTTATCTTCATCACCTCTCCATCTGTTTTCTATCTTTATGCTGGTTCGTGTTCTCTTTCACCATCCTCTTCGCCTCTATTAGCCTCTAGGTATCCGTAGGGCATCATGCATTGCTCTGCATCTTAGAAACGCCTATTCGATTTTCTTTAAACATCCACTTCACAAAGTTCCAGTGTTCTTCCACGCAGGTTTTCTCAGGGATACCAATCAGTGTCTCTGACGTTTCTCTGATATCTACAGTGAAGGTATTCTTTGTAATTTCGTCTTTTATTTTCCGAGTGCTTTAATAGATTTTTGGTCTATCTTCAGCTGCTTGGAAAGTTTTGAAATTGACGTTGAAGATGCCATGGGCTAGATAATTGTCTGTGCCCACAGCTGCCCCCTTTCTCGACTCTGTGTCCAGCAGGCTGCGTCTCCACTTTAATGAGCAGCACCGAGATAAGGTTTCACTAGATGTTGGTGTACCCACCACACCAAATCTATATCATCTCTTGTAGAAACGTGGGAGTATAAACGCCACCTCCAGTCAGCAAATCACTGAAGGCTTAGAAGTTTGCATAGAGTTCTAGACTTTCAGCCATTCACCCAGCAACTTCTCGACTTATGATGAGTTCTCTCCATGTGCTATTCACTCCAATTTTAACATCTATGTCACTCAAGAGGATTTTAATTTCTCCATTTAGGATGTTGTCAGTTACTGTTTGTAGTAGTCTATAGAAATGCGTAGCACAGAATGATTGTCACTTTCCTTCCTCTTAGGTTGAATTCTGCTGTCACTATCTTAGAAGAGTTTGGTTCCTAGGTGGTCGAATTAGATTACTGACTCTGCAGTTAACAAGCTCTCCAAAATACTACATATCGACTGATTGGCTCCTCGAAAGATTTCACCACGCCACATCATTTTTCCTCTCTGATTCCAGCGAGAAATGAGCTCGTTTTTTATTTTTGTTGTGCTTCAAAGTTTCTCTGTGAGTTAAGTTGATTTTCTGGGGAAGGATTACTCGCCTGACGGTCATCCAACCTCCTTTTTTCCTGAGCCGAGTAATGAACCAGTATACCTGTTGAGGTTATCTATGCCGATTTCGAATGCTGATTGTTCCCTTCAAACATCATCAAAATTTGTTGGCACTTCAAATGATTATTAATTCTTTACGTTCTGCTTGTTATTACCTATTGTTAATTTAATGGTTCTTATCATAAAAAACAGCTCGCCTTCAGAAGTAAAACACTGACAAATAAATGTGTCAATACATAGTAAATCAAATGGATTAACAGCCTACTAAAAGTCACTAAGATACAGAACGATTCTCTTCATGTTGCGGAAAAGAGGTTTTCTCCAACGAACAACGGAATGGATTGTCAAACCGTTAAGTAATAAAATTAGCTTCCTTTAAGTGCACTTCATTAAGGATCTACAAAATGGCACCTCCAAATGACTTGAAACTGCTTCTTGACCAAGTCAGTGTTTGTAGTTTCCATACACCTGAGTTTAGAAATGCATGACTAAGAATCAAATCTCAAAATATATCAAACGTTTTGCTGTGAGTAATTTTTGGTCAGGGGACTAGAAATCTGAAGACTTGTCATCTGATAAGCTTGCTACTTTCAACACTGCTTGTCATCATGTCAGCGACTTTCAGCCAGATGTCTGTGTAGCAATTTAAGCTCAGTGGTAATTGTGACATTTCAAGCAAAATGACAACTTCATAACCACCTCTTTCACAAATGTAATGTTGTAAAATCAATAAGTGTAAAAAGCGTAGATATAAAAAGAGAGTTTGTGATATTTTATAATTCCACAGAAAAAGGTGAGTTGTGTATTTCAAGTTTCATTTGAATTGATTTACAAAATATCTGTTTATTTTGTTTATTCGCATCTTCTACGCGCCTCTTTTCAACTCACAGCGAAATATATATTTCGAATGTTATATATTTTCAAAGGGTTCCTTAATAAAAATTAATTTTTAAACTGAAAACGTTTAATTATAAGTCTCCTTGTTTAACTTGTGCTTATATTACTCATTTATTACTCGAGATTGATGTGATTTTCCATTCCATATCATATAACCAAATCGACGTTTGCAACAGTTTTCTACTTTTGTTATTAACATGATTGATAACCCAGTTGTGTGCGTTTGCTTCTAGGACAAATTGGAAGAAACGTCGTAGGGCAAATATCTCCTAGGAAAAGATAAAATGTATTCAAAGCAGCCAGTTAGTATTTAGGATTGGCTACTCAGGACATTTCAAGTAATTTCCGTATACATTATACATCACATTATATGCACTGGCAAGTTTCATTTGAAAATTAAAGACCTATCTGTCCATAAATTAAATTAAAGTTAAAATTTTTGGGATAAACTCGTCATAGAAATCGAGAGTGGTAAGTCGATCACTCGCTATATATCTAGAATTATATAAATATATACTTTATATCGTTTTATTCATTTGAGAAATGTTAGTCTCATTTTTCCATGCAGCTATTGATTTCCTGTAGACGAAGAGACTGCAAGACGTCTTAAGCAAGACAGAATATTTTATGTGATTGTAATGGATATCAGTCTTGTGGTTCATATATATATTATTCACGCATTTTTACAAGACATTAATAAGTAGTATGTTGTGAACTTGGATGAGTAACATCTTCTGTGGGATAAAATGCTCGAAAATCCATGCAACGATATTTCATTATCGGATTTCGTCAGACATACCTCGATCAAATGGGAGAGGGGGATTCAATAAGCAAATGTCGAAGACACTAGATATTGGTGAATCATATTTGCGTGTGATACATGTCGGTGTAAGTTTTTATTTGTGAATTTCGCTGTTCTCCGTGGGATAGTTATTTATAGAATTATTTAATTAGAATACTTTTTCGTGAAATACTTTTCCTGAACCGAGAAGTAATTTGGAAACTACTTCAACACTACGTCGTGCAACGCTCGAGTCTTTGCTAACCTCATTGAACAGCTGGCTATATGACAACGCCACATGTCAAGTGATCCACAATGGAAAACTCAGTAAGGCGTTCGAAGTGCATAGAGGAATAAGACAGGGCAACCTGCCTATTATCACCGACGATATTCTCAATTGTGGAGGACTGGATTATGCGTCAGACTGTGCGTTGGCAGCGAGGAGTCAAGAATACGATGGACGATCGATAAGAAGACTCTAGAAGATCTGGTTTTCACTTCGAAGACTTGCAAACCAACAAACCGGCTTTAAGAGGCAGAGAAAACACGACTGTGGGTGAACAAAGAGAAGACAGAGGTGATGAAGATAATCAACTAACCAGCAAACACCAACAACAACCAGCACAAGTCGCCATCAACGGGAGAGGTTTAACAGAGGCTACCTCTCTCACTTATCTAGGAAGCATCATCTCAACTACAGGCGGAAGGGACGAAGATGTCAAAGTCAGAACCAGAAAGGCAAGATACCCTTTCATCAACCTGAAACCAGTTTGGAAATCTTCCACTGTCACTCAGCATATGGAACAAATTTCGGATTTTCAACATCAACGTCAAGTTGGTTCTTCTATACGGGTCAGAAGCTTTCACTACATTCAAAGGAAAGGATTTCCAAAAGGTTGCAGACTTTCATCAATGTCTAGCAACGAAGAGTCAATCGGTCAACAAATATGTAGGATAAATTGGAGATGAATCGGGCGCACATTGAGGATACTGTAGAATGAGATAGTTCGCCAGGCATTTGAGTGGAATCTAAATGGGGAGCGAGCAGTGGGTCGTCGATGCAAGGATGACATCGAGGAGATCGTGTGAAAGGTCTATGAGAAAGTTTGGGCAATCGTGTAACCAGATGAAGAGGACGGCAGAAAACAGAACAAAGTGGAGATGTTTTGTTGAAGCCTTATGTTCCACTCGAAAAGCAAGGGAATAATGATAATAATTTACTGTACACAATATTACCTCAATATTCACTTTATTACAGCCTGCATATGTGAGTGTTACAAAACACGTTCAATATGTGACTAGATCCCTTGTTGATTTTTTGAATTCTGATCTTGTCATACATCTACATCGTTTGGAAGACAGTGGTGATTAGAGTCTATCCTGAAATTGTCCACTGTTAGAATGAACAATTGCAAATGTGGAGCTGTTAAAGCCGAACCACTTATGTACTACAATCGTACAGTATGTAGCAATGTTTGATTAAACAGTCATATCTACACTGACCAGTAATTTTCAGGTGTATCCTGAAAAACCAATTGAGATTTTTCAGTCAGCCTTGCACAGGCAACAGCTGCTTGTATTCCGCTCAAAATGCACCGTCCAAAATGATTATAATAAGGTATCACACATTGAAATGACATCCTCAACGAAACAGTTGATATCAATGTGAGATATCAAGGGACAACTCTGAGAATTTAATTGGTGGATGGTGACTAGCATTGCAATTCAGGATAGGCATTTTGTCCCATTTGGGACTCGCCGTCTGGATGCACCTGCATCTACACAAGAAGCCAATATTTCAACCTGAGACCGAGCACTTCGGTTCAATCAATCGACGGGAAAATCTTACATTCAATTAAATAAACTCTGAGAAGTTTAATCCCAACAAAGACCCATTTTCACTCATTCGATTTTGGTATCATATGCTGAAGTATATGAGTTATTAAATTGTAATTGAATTTGAAGATTGTGCCGGTAAGTTTATTATGTTATTATTATTATTATCATTGTATCCTTTAATTCCTAGAGGAACATAGGGCTTCAGCCGTGCGTCTCCATTGCGTTCAGGTCTCTGCTAGAGTCTTCACCTGGCTCCATGTCTGCCCACACGTTTTCATCTCCTCTTCACATGACCTCCTACAAGTCACCCTTGCACTGACGACCAACTCGCCGCTTCCCTTTCGGGTTCCACTCGAGCAATGGCTTTTCTAGTGATGTCACTTGATGGTTTCCTAAGAGTATGGCAAATCCATCTCCATTTCTTCCTGCCTATTTGTTGCACAATCGGTTCCTGGTTGGTTCGCTCCCAGAGATCTCTGTTGCTGATCTTTTCTGGCCATCTGATCTTGAGTATTGAGCGAAGACAGCTGTTGATGAAGGTCTGTAGTTTGTTCGAGGTGCTCTTTATGACGCGCAGTGCAAGTCTCTGATCCGTATAGTAAGTAGCACTGACTGACTTCATATTGGAGTTGAAAATCCGGATCTTATTTTTGATGCTGAGTGCTGTTGACCTCCACACAGACTTGAGAGTAGTGAAAGCTTGTCTTGCTTTTCCGATTCTTGCTTTGATATCCTCGTCAGTTCCATCCGCCTGTAGTTGAAACGATGCTTCCAAGGTAGGTAAAGGAGGTTGTTTCTTTCAGGTTCCTCCCATTTATGCTGATTGTTGTCTGTTGTTGTTGCTGCTGGTGGTGTTGCCCAGGAATCTTCATCACCTCTGTTTTCTCTATGTTCACCTGAAGTCCTATCTTTTATTCTTCTTCTGCCAACTTGTTGCTTTTCACTTGCATATCTTCCAGTTTGTGGGAAATCATACATGTATCATCGGCGAAGTCCAGATCCTCCTAGTCGTTTTTGTGTGAGTCCATTTTATGCCTGTTTCCTCATTGCCCACTGTTTGTCGCATTATCCAATCTACTGCAATCAGGAAAATCATTGGCGATAGTAGGCAACCCTGTCTTACTCCTGTCTTCACTTCGAAGGATTCCGTGAGCTTCCCGTTGTGGATTACTTCGCATGCAGCATTGTCGTACAGCTGTTGGATGAGATGTATAATTGTCGGTGGCACCCCGTAGTAGCTAAGTAGTTGCCAAATCACCTCTCGATCGACGCTGTCAAAGGCCTTTTCAAAGTCGATGAAGTTGAGATAGAGAGGTGACTGCCATTCCAAGCTTTGTTCAATGATGATCCGTAATGTGGCGATCTGATCAATGCATGACTTGTTTCTCCTGAATCCAGCCTGTTCCGGTCGATGTTTTTCATCCAGGGCATGTTTGATTCTCTCCAGGATGATGCGGCTTAGTATTTTGCTTGGGATTGACAGGAGCATAATTCCGCGCCAGTTCTTGCATTGACTTAAGTCTCCTTTCTTTGGTAGTTTGAATAAGTATCCTTTCTTCCAATCTTCAGGTACTTTGCCTTCTTTCCACACCTTCTCCAGTAGTGGCGTCATCAAGTCCGCTGTTGTCTCTGGGTCTATTTTCAATGCTTCTGCTGGGATTCCATCTGGTCCTGCTGCTTTTCCAGCTTTTAGCATCTTGATTGCCTTCAGGACTTCTGATTTCGTCGGCGGGTTGGTGTTCACTGGTAGCTCTGTCTCCGTTGTTGGTATTGCTGGGCGCGTTGTAGGTGGTGGTCGATTTAGGAGTCTTTTGAAGTGTTCAGCCCAGTGTTTCCTTTGCTCCACTTCTTTGGTGAGTGACTTTCCATTGTCATCCTTCACCGGCTTGATTTGTGTCAAACTTTTGCCCGATAGGTACCTAGTTGTTTGGTAGAGTGTTGCGAGGTCTCCTTTGCCTGCAGCTTGTTCTGCTTCATTGGCCATGGTTTCATAATACTTTCTTTTGTCTTCTTTGCCACTCTTCTTTACTCTTTTGTTCAGTGTCTTGTAGTTTGCATTCAATTCTGTTTTTGTTGCTCATCGGTGCACTGGAGAATCTTTTGTTTCACCATCCCTCTCTCTTCTCCGTAGTGAGCCACTGTTTGTCCTGTCTCTTCTTTCTGCCTAGAACTTCCATGCAGGTTTGACTCCACACTGTCTTCAAGTTGTTCCAGTGATTTTCGACGCTGACCTCTTCGCCAGTGTTGATTTGTGTCTCGGCTTTGTCTTTTATGCTTGCAGTGAAGATGTCCTTTGTGTTCTGGTCCTTCAGTTTTTGAGTGTTGAACTTGGCTTGTGGTCTATCTGCAGCTCCTGTTTCTCTGAAAGCTTTTAATTTGAGTTGGATTGTTCCTTGTACGAGGTAGTGATCTGAGCCAACATCTGCTCCTCTTCTTGCTTTTGTGTCCAGTAGGCTGCGCCTCCACTTCCTCGAGATTGTGATGAAGTCAATTTGGTTTTTGGTCCGCCCATCTGGTGACACCCATGTAGCCTTGTGAATATCCCTGTGTTTGTATACGCTGCCACCAATCGCTAGTTCATTGAAGGCGCAGAAGTCGGCGAAGAGTTCTCCGTTTTCATTCATTTCTCCAAGGGCTTCTCTACCCATGATGAGTTCCCTTCCTGTGTTGTCTGGTCCCATTTAGGCGTTCATGTCTCCCATTAGTATTTTAATGTCACCAGCTGGAGTATTGTCCATTGGTACCTGTAGTTGTCTGTAGAATTCTTCTTTCTTTTCGAGGTCCGCGTTGTTTTTCTGTGCATAGCATTGTATAACTGACACTTTCCTTCCTTTCGAGTTGAATCTGGCGGTCATTATCCTGGGCGAGATCACCTCCCATTTCATCACGGCCTTCGTTGCCGTTGGTGACATCATGATAGCTACAACCTCAGTGTGCTGGTGGTTGTCTTCTGGGTGACCGGAGTAGATCAAAGAATCTCCCGTTTACGATTTTGTGAGTCCACTCCCATTCCATCTGCTTTCACATATCTCCAGTACTTGAATTCCGTATCTTTTCATTTCGTTTGCGATCTGGGCAGCTTTGCCAATCTCGTACATGGTACGGACATTCCATGTCCCCACACAGACTTTTTCTTTTGGCGCAAGGAGATTCATCGTGCTGAAGTTTCTGTAACAGGTTTGTTTACAGTGTGGGGTTGCTAGCCTCACGCCTGAGAAGGGGTATTGTTACATTAAATTATAATTTAGAGAGAAGTGACCTAGTAGGTTGCTCCCCTTAAAAACCAGGAAAACAGGAAATAAAACAAGCAGAACAACACCAGCACGGGAAAATAATTCACAACAAGAAGGGTAAGTTTATTAATAAACAAAGTCAGACACATTTCTTTCAAAAATCTTTACTGGTTGGTATTATACAAAGAGCAAAGTTGGAATCAGGAAACCAATGGCAGCAGTTTGGTTTATAATCAGTGCTTCAGCATCTACATTTAGGAAGCATATGGAGCTATCTGATTACGTCTGTGAGTCAGAAGTGGAACTGTAATTCGCTGTTATGCTGAAGATTGACAGTAGACTAGAATGTCAATTGTTTCGAAGAGTTTACTAAAAAGCTTATTCATAACGGTTCACGAAAGTATAACAGACGTCGCTCTCTTTGTCGCATATCACGAAGTGGTGGGAAAATAAGTCCTTTCAGTATAATATAGAGAGTTATCAATATTCTAATATTATAGCCACTCCAAATATTGACTTGGCTCGTTGAGCTGAGTCAAATTAGGTGCACTGCTGATGCACCCAGTCCTAAATGAGTGAAACTGCAGTCCAGTGTTTAGATTACCGTAGTCTGGCTAACAAGTACGGCTTGTTGATATGATTGTTGCACAACTACTCACCCCACTCAATCAGTAGTACATAAATTTATGCGAATTTCTACATATTTAGGTAGGAAGTACGATTCTCACCCCTTTTTAAACTGCATGTTCTGTAAACACTTCAGTTTCTGTTTGAGTGGTGTCCTCGATATCGGGTGGAAAAACAACTGTGCATAGGTTATAAGGTGATATGAATGGCCAGAGATAACTGCAATCATATCAAAGTGTCTGAAGAGCCCTATTCAACAGTGATAATTTAAACCAGCTGATGAGAGGAAACAGCAGAAATATAACGCAAGTGATTGAAATATTTCGTATGAAAATGCTATGTATAACTATCTGATTAACAAGAATTAATAACTGGATCTCTGCATATCGTAATGCCACAAACATCTAAAGAAATAATGAGAAATATGTGAATTTCAGAATAATATACAGAAATGTTTCCATGGAAATAATTTATTTCAAATATGACTTTGAATATGACCGCATAAACGCGTCTATTTTCACTTATCATATTGAAGCTTATCGTAAGTATATAGAGATTCAAACTGGTGTGGATTTTTGATGGCTCTGGTGACCACATGAATTAAATAACATGATGTCAATATTTGTATCACCCATAAAACGTAAATTTATGAATTGAGGGTCAGTAATAATGTTGCATAATTGGAATACATATCTCTTGTTTTGCAGTTCAAATTGAGTTCAAAATAATTTTAAAACCTGCATGATAGATAATGGGATTCTAACCACTTTTTGGAATAACTGGCAGGTAAAAGCTTATGATTATACGTACGTTTCCAAGCCTTGTCACATCCTAAAGTGCACACATAATCTCTTGATTTACTGTAAGTGTTTTCTACAGGATTGCTGAAGATACTGAAGATTACGGCTGTGAAAATGCAGTCCCATGAGAGTGAATGATCATACGCGAAAGCGAGATTACTGACTAAAGTTCTGCAGTTTTAATTGCTGTTTTTATTATCTCGGTTTGCTTCTGAGTTCCTACATCAAAATGGTTGTATCTTCGACAATTTTTGACTTCCTTAACACTAACAGCGCTTCACAGCTATATTCTGTGCAAATTATGCTAAGCCTAAACTGTTCAACACATAAAACTATTTCATTAACATCATTCAAATGGCTTACACAATCTGTAACTCTCAAAACCTTGGCTCCCGAAATCCTTCATCAATATTTTTTTTATTGCTTTACGTTCCCAGTGGAACCTGGGGGCTTAAAGCTACGGCTTGAAGTTTCGGTAGCAGTGATATTTATTCTTTTATAGGTTGGGGTTGCCAGCTTCATGTCCAACCTTCCTTCTTTTCCAGTCTTATTATTGACTTAGCGAGGTCAAGGAGTTAGATGGCAGGGGATCGAACCTCGAGCCACATGCGTATTGGGCGAGCATTCTACTGCTGAGCCACTGACGTTCCTTCATCATTATCCTTCCTGTCCACTTTTTTGAATTGACTACAATATGACTTCAAATAGTATTACTTAATCTCATGAGTACTTAGAGTGCTTAAAACATACTGATACGCCAACTTACACAGAATTTGAGGAAAGGCGTCTTCATCGGTGGAGGATGGAGGCAGCATATCTTAATAAATGAAACAACCAATCCTACATTATGTCACAGAGTCCCAAAATGTACTCTTGAACATTTTAAGATCGCCTTTAAACTAAATGTAGCGCATTTGTCTAAGGAGAGAGAGAAGAAATATCACCATGGGTTAGTTCACTCTTCAGGTCAGATAACAATGTGTCACAGAATCTACTGTCAATCAGTATTTGAGCTGAAGATTTTCTATGAAGATAAAGTATTATGCAATAAACTCCGTTGAAAATTCTATACATTATATAAAAAACCCTCCAGAATGAAGCTATTATTATCCCTGTAATTATAATTACGTAAACACCACGTTTATATACCTTAAATTTTCGGATAATTAATTTATTTGAATAGACAGCACATATTGAATTAAATATCCCTTGAGTAAAGTCCCTAATAAGTCACAATTGCAAATGCTTGAGGTTTTCTACGTAACTCACAACAGAAAATAAATATTTACATACATTTGTGAAGCCAAAACCAAGAATTATCTCCAAAATTTGTTTTTTATCTAGTGGATGGAACATGTGAGCTTAAAGTATGATTAATGTGACATTATTAATTATTTTGAACAAGTACATATATATGAAAGTCATTCCTAAAGTGGTTAACGTATTCTGAGAAGAGGCACCCAAATTTAACACCAAAATGATACATTGTTGATCTCTTTGCCGTGCCTTCGTTACTTGATTCGGAATTCATAATTATCAAGTTTTTTTTCAAAATATCTCTGAAACATGGAGGTTCTCATTTATTTATCGCCCGAATAATAAGGTTTCCATACTTGATATATAATTGTGTTAACCAACATAAAATAAACTGCTGGCTGGCGCTTCTTCTCAAAATAATTGTGAGCAGACATAAAAAATTGAGACATAAATGCTACAAATGAATACCTTTGATCTAAATTGACTCGATTTCTTCCAAATGTTAAGTTAACCTAATAGATGTACGGACAAGTTAGTCGAAATGAAGACTTGAAAGTTTTTTGGTTCACGTATACCGAGACATACTTGTATCTTGTAACTGAAACACTTTGGAAAACTCAGATCGCCTCAGTCATTTCATGCCAGTGAAGCAGAGGCAATATCAGTTGTATAAATGCAAAAGTACATTATGGCTTGAAGGTCTCATGGAAAACTGAAATCCTATTTCATGTGCTGAACATTTTTCGTATTACTTTAAATGACTGATTTAACCGTCGGTAGACTTCCAATATTTTAAATAATAAACTATATTATTAGTCATCGGACAAAATTGTTTGTCCTCTTGATAATTCGAGGTTGAAAAAAGGTTCTGTGAGGCCTAAAATTTTACTGTCAGATCATTTTTATTTCACTGTCAGTAACTTTAATGAAAATCTACCTCAGTATTCACTGATATGAGATAACTTTTCAATTCAATCAGATGATCAAGGTATGTATTAATTTTTAGTTGATATTTACACAGTAAGAATTAAAGGCAGAGGCTTTTTTGTACTTTCCTGTACGTACACATTCAGATAGCGAAAGTGCATTACAGTGAGTAAAATATCAGTACTCTAGTGGATGTACTTGAAGCTGTTCAAACGACATATAAAACGCAAAGTGATTGTATTGCAATAACTATACCACCAATCATCATTAAGGCTGTCTAGCCTGATAAACCCCCACATTTATAGTGAAAATTTTAGAATTAACATAATTATCCGTTTTTCCCTCAAAAACTGAGTGAATAAACTCAACTTAAACTGTCAGTCTGATTCATCTCGACGTCTACATATTAAGCCGCATACCAGCTTCGGGACGATCCATGTAAGGTATATGGGTCAAAGTCAAACACGCAACTTCACTCATTCAACTATTTATCGCACAGATTCATATCATTATTCTTCATGATAATGCATCCAAAGAAGAGGAGTGAAATAATTCTATTTGTAATGGTTAAGCTTCTTCTGGCTGCTTTGCGTTGACTCCAGAAAATACTTGCAGCCTATCATTATTATTCATCAAATTAGTCTCAAATAATAGTGATCTGTAGTTCAAGTTAGTGTTCTAGGGTGGGCATGGTTGTGTTCTCTATGCCTACTGATTTAATCAAGAATCCACCATCGTCTATTTGGACAACATCGCCTGCTTCCATCTGAAGTGACAGTGGAGTCACAGTACCCTCGTTATGCACTTCAAGTCGACTGGAATTGACAAAGGAACTTTAAATACTTCCGGGGGGAATCAAAGACAGAACACTCTCTCAGTGGTGAACACAGAAGGTAGAACCTATTCTGATACCAAATGCGAAGACTGGATGATATTTTAATGCTCTCACAAATAATACAGTTACGTATGTCAAGACATTAAAATTACAAGGAAATATGAATCAAACAACTAAACTACTTCCTTAGATGTCTTGGACTAGAGATAAATCACGGAAAATCTAGAAACACAAAAAAATAAATAGTCAACCCACACAGATCGAAAATTCATATACAAAAGCAATAACGCGAAAACTGACTAATAAAACCGGTCAAAAATAGCAGTCAAGAGAACGAAGACATAGTGCAGAAATCTAGTTGTGAGGAGAAAACAACAGAAACATCTCTGAACGAAGAATGGATATCCTGGTGATTGCAACAAAAGACTTCTTTAGGCATAACAGACGAGTACCAACAAACCACCTTCAAAAATCGCATAAAATTTAATTTTACGACTCACGAAGGACACTTGTGAAACAACCAACAGAAATCTGTAGCTATATGGAATAGCTATGTAGCACAGCATCAAATAAGATGCAGACCAAAAGACACAATGAGCACAGTCTTCAAGATGAACTGCATTGACTTTCGAACAGCATTGTATTGACAGAAGTCTACCTTGAATTCGACTTCGAATGCAAGAATATACACTAAGCGTCGGACGAAATGACACTAATTCCTTCATGTCAGTGAACGAGGTCACTAGAAATACCAACTTGATTGGAAAAAGGTGGAAATATTATAAACTCCGAAACGTGGGCAGTGCTAGCGATTTCCGGGGAGGCTGAAAAGTGTTGAATTTATAAATCAATGAAGAAAATTACATGCAGACAGCGGTCAGACACCAGCTTAAGGAAACGATGTCTTCGAATACGAATTAACACAAGGAAATAAAATCCTAATCAATCACCCGCGGTCAAGGACATTGGTAAGGAAATCTGTACCGTTCATTGAGGATTAAAAAAGAACTAGTCTCAGAATTACGCTTCTTAAGATGTCGAAAAATTTCAATTAGTGCTTTGCGAAACAATATCTAAAATCATTTGGACTTGCTGTGATATACTTGTCTCAGTCCCAGATGGAGTTATCAGTGCTATCACAATTAGGATTTACAGTGATTAACAAATTAGCTGAATTTTCATTTATTTTGACTTGATTGTTACCTCATCTATGTGTATATAAAAAGACACGCTGTTTTTAATCTCTTCAGACGAATTCCGTATGTGTCATCAAAAAATAAGATTAAACATGAAATTCATGAAATCATACACAATGATTCCTTAAGAATTCTCACTGATTTTTACTTGTTTTGACATTAAATTTGGATCTATTTTGGTAGTAATGCCGATAGTGATGAAATACTTGCCTATCAAAAAGTAATGTTAAACGTATGTTTAACTATTCTAGTGTAATGTGGTTTAAAGAAACGACCTACTTATGTCTGCAGTGGATGTTTTGCCAGCTGATATTTTTTAAAGATATCAGCTGGCAATCAAGTACTTCTAGAGGGAACCAGCCAAACTAATAATCGACTGCTTAAATTAACCGGAGTGAAAGATCATTAATCTTCTAAATTCATTCCAAACATACCTAAGCTGTCCGTAATCAGCAGAGGTTTGAAGCACATCAAAGGAAGGGTGGAATATTGGGCATTCAATATTTGTCAGGCTTATTTTAATTTGCAGCTACAGGAATACCTGTTAAATCTGATGATACATCAACAGGCATACAATTCACCTCACTTCTGAACAATTCGTACCTCAAACCAAATGACTCAGTTGTCAACAGTTACTGAACACTGTTCCCCGTAGACATTCACTTAAATATTCCATTCATTTATATGTTCTGTACTTTTGATTTATGCGCTAAAGCCATGAATAACTGTGGAATCCTTTTATGTTAACTCAAAAACACTGCAATTTTTAGGATTTTTAGGTAAGAATTATAGTAGCATGAAAAATAAGTTGAAATTCATTTCAAATCATATTTTCAAACATACTGAAGTGTATATAGTATGTGAAGTACCCTTTCATATTGATTCATACATAACCTATGATTGTAAATTATATCATTCCTGTGAATCATCCTCTGAAAGTATCATCACAATTAAAATTATTCACTAAATCTTGTAAAAATTTGTAAAATTATTATCGCTATCAACAAAACTGTCTAATTCGGTGAATTCATTTTCATAATTACTGTGAATGAAGATGCTAAAGAGAACAGGAGCTCTGTGTTCTAAGGAAAATAGAACAGTGCAGAGTAGATTCCCTCTTTCGTAGTAACTAGAATTTTTCGGGAATAAAATGCCAAACCAAAATCTTAAAATAGCGTTTGTTTCATTGTACAACATTGATACTATGAATTGCGCTGAAAAGCTTAAGACTGATTAGGATTTTCGGAGACAACACATTTGAAGTTCGTAACAAAAATGTGGAAGGAAAAGTGTTTGCTCATAATACAATGAAAATATGATTTCAAGAAGGATGCTGTTAAACGACATCATAGAGGAATATTTCATTGACCCTCACATAGCTTAAAAACTTGGATGTTTAAGTTGAGCATTCGATTATTACGGATGTCCTCGAAGGATGCAGATACGCGTTGCTGACTGTTGAGTGCTAACTAGCATGAAAGCTCGGTGAAGCAAGGATTCCTGCCGATTGCCTTCAACCATCCAACACCATCAGATCTGTGTGTACCTTGATGGCGAGCTACCTAGAATGGTGGCCACACTGCAAACCTGACTGATAGAATTCAGTCTGCACCAAAGAAAGAACTAGACAAGTCAAACTAGTTTCTAGTGTCCAATCAAAGCATCCTCATTGTTGTTGTTGATTTTCTTTTTTCTTACTTTTTCTCTGTTGTCCTGTTGTAGCTGTCAAGGATGGGAAAAATGTCAATAAATTAAGAGACATGTTATTACGTCCTTATAAAGCATTTTCTGTTTCATCATATTTCAGTGGAACAATGTGAGTCATACTTTGCTTAAATATTTATTTTCAGTGAAGTAATTTTAAGATCCAAATTTTGGAACAAATAGATAATTAAGCCGACGATTTGCTGGAAAGCTTTGTTTTGCAGTGGTGTTCAAACTGAATTCTGATTGGGGCTAATTATGGATTAGCGTCAACTTAATCACGTTGATTTCCTATCACTCCTATGTATACTACTTGTCTTCATTTTGTACACTGGTTGTCGTGAGATGTATACTGCGACAACTCAATATTAGAACATGTAATTATGTATGAGTATGTGGATAGCGATAGCGCAACGTGATGAATAAATGTTTTGACGGTAACATTTAGACTCATAATAATTGCCTACCTGTACCTTGTTCGTCTGTGAACACTCATTTTTTGATAGATCAGGGTGAGATGTTATTTTCTGTCAAATCACTTTTGTTTTGTTGAAAATTTGCCGTTTTCAGAATATTTGAAGAAGACATGCCTAAGCCGATGACCATTTTAAAGAATGTGAAGTTGGTAGTGCGCCAAACATGCTGAGTGAGTAAGGACTGCCGAAAATATCTGGAGACTAAAACTTCAGTGAATCCAGCGTGGCAAGGAATAACAATCTAGTGGTATAAATTTGATCTCTACTCACTGGATTGGGGAAAGAAATTAAATCGATGAATACTTTAAAGCAAACTGGAGGAAACATACAAACTGGCTGCAGATGACACTAATCTGAAGGTTTTAAATTGCAGTAGACTAGCAGCAAAAGAAAGGGACAAATAAATTTCTTTGGTCCGGATCGATCATCGCCTATAACTCTTTCAAAAACCGAAAAGCAACCCTACGACAGTCACAAATATCATGAAACCCATGAAAGTACTAAGAACTTTGGAAGCAGAAGGAACCAATGAAATTCCCTCAGAGGCACTAAAATGGTCCCAGATACTTTAGGAGAAAAACTCACACCCCGACTTTAGAAGGTATGAATTGGAAGATAGGTAACAATCGCCTTGAATAAAGACGTGTTTGTTGTGCGGTTAGAGGAAGAAAACATAATCCCACACAGAAACCGACGGAGAATCATACACCTGTCCACCCCAAGGACAGCGTTAAGCGGCATTATCCTCGAAAAAATCTGAAAGGTACTCTCATCGAAAGCCATCGTTCCGAATAGGCTGAATTAAGGAAAAGCAAGCCAAGTGTAGATCGCATCGGAACACTATACGACAGTTAACTTTCCATCACAACTTGATTGAATTTGGAAAGTCATACAATATAACCAACTGAAAATAATTCGGCAACTGTCTGAAAGCAAAAGAATACAGTTCTGCAAATATCTATAAACCTGTCACAGCAACGAATTGATGGAACCACATGCAAAGTAATTGACAAATGGAAGCTCACCGGTACCTTTGAACTGAAGATAGGAGTACAACAACGCCGCCTACTTTGAAAAATGATCTTGGTGACCGTAGTGGACTGATTATATGATAGGCTGCGGAGAGTAAAAAGGTTGGCATCCGTTGGATTTCATGAGCGATATATGGTTTACATCTGATCAACTCGAAGATATACAACCAAAATTGAACGAGTTGGTGAATGAGGCAGTAAGAAAACAACTTCAATGGGACAATTCAAGAGACAGAGCTGATGACGATACCTAACCAAAAAACGCGACGAGTCAATCAACTTAAGAAAAAGAAATCTACAAATAGCCGCCCTTTCCACCTGCCTTGTCCGAACCTTTTCAGCCACAGGCGTCACAGATAAGGATGTCCTAAACAGCCACGACTGAGAAACCGAGATAAGCCTTCATAAGCTGAAATCTGTGAGGGATCTAGAGCACTCAGCGCATTGGACAAGATTATGCATTTAAGTTATAGTATTAATAGTGACTGACCATATGTCACTGTTCATATTGCAGGCTGATAACGCCAGATACCATCACAGGACTCATTTCTTATTCCAACGGAGCAGATTTCGTTCCTTTTTCTTGACCACAGAGAAATTTACCTAATACATGCGCTCAGAAATGGTAAAATGTTTCAGAAATGTAACCATCATATTCAGGATCGTGGGAAGTATTCTATGAATTCCTCATTTCGAAAGTTATCAGTTTTCTCTCCGTCTCCGTTACTACTATGTATGTAAACTTGATAACACTCACTTATGAGGAACTCACAACTATCAAAGTCCAACGGGTTCAAGTTAGTACTAGGGATTTCAGTTTTCCGCTAATTTTACTGCACGAAATTACTTGTAGACAGAAGAAGTGATTTGACTGACTAACTTGTCATCAATATGCCAACACGTGGCAGTGTAGACGGATGTGTGGTGGAAATACTTATCTCCCAACATATATGATATATTATAAGATATGATCAATTGTGTATAGAGGTGATAAGGAAGTATAATCATTTGATTGTGTCATTCACTTATTTATCTTGGTATTTCCATAGCCTCACTTTCTGTATACTTACACTTTACAGTATGAAAAATAAAACTTACTATGTCTTCGGAACGGCCGACTTTACAATTATGAAATATGCTATATATATATATGCATAGTATATAGCATTTATATGCGTGCATCTATGGAGAGTGGATATCTTGTAAAGTTACATCAGAGATGTTGGGCACGCTAACACATACAGAAATCTAAGCTGATGCATCTTTCACATCTTTTACTAAAGGAATACGTCATTCACCTTTTCATAATCCCAGTTAATTTCTTCTGCTTCTTATCTCATCAGACACCTCTTCTTGCTTGATTGCTTTATTGGTATTTTGTCTACCTCAGAGTATACGGAATCAAGTATTGGTTAGGCAAATTTTTGCATGAATTGATTTTTTGTAGTTTTCAAACCATTACCAAACATCTGAAATTAAACAACGAATCGAATGGTTAGCACATTTTACATTTATCCAGGTGTATTTTGTAAGTCTGAGTAAATCTGAAATCCACTACCTACTAAAGAAACAGTCGGAATTATTAATATGATTGAGTGAAAGAACCTAAAAGTAATTGGCTGGAGGATTTCATCATGAACTGACATGAGTTAGGCAACAGCTGGAAAACCCGGGATTACTGGACAGCTGTTTCGTCAGCATGGTTTGGGACTATACGTCAGTATGCACTTACTGTGTTTCAGACACAGGCTGGCTGATCGACCATTAAGCTATTGGGACCAGATCCAATGGCCCATGAATTCCACCTTCTCCAATGGATAACAGTCCATGATGAAATTCGGTAACCAGTCGAACCAATTTCATGTCAACGAACACCTGATGATCACCAACGTCTGGCCCTGTTCATGTAGGTAGTTACCTGGGTTCAAGTGAAAACTATTGACCGGTGGAGTACAGCAAGTCGGGTATGGGAACAGATACTCGCCAGCGATGACAGTGGCCAGTGGTCACTCTATGTCATGAATTGGCAGGAGTTGGAATTCATCGACCAATTACTGTGTCCGGCCCAAGTGGTGTAATAGTCAGAGACAGACATGTGTGTTCAGAAGAAATTCGTACATCCACATTCCTTACCTTGGCCATCATTACTTAAGTGTATAATTCTGACAGTTTCTCCGTACTCTAAGTCACTCACAGTTTATAACTTTGTTATTACACCCCTTATTTATTGCAACAGTTTTATTCCTCATTTTACCTGAAGTTGAGTTAAGTTTTACATCAATACAAATTTACCTCATGCCTTAGAACCGCATTCAATCGATCTTAACGACTTAGTGTTATTTAAAATACATCAGTATTATGAATGACAAACATCTTTGCATTATTATGCATATATAACTGTAGGATCTGATGAGGAAGCTTTCGGAGTGGATATTGTTTGTCTACTCTTACTTACTATTACATCTGCTAAGTGTCTATGCTGGGCTTATATTCTGTCAGTGTCATATGCATCTAGAAGTGGATAGGAAAGAGGTATAGTGGTCTTTCCTACTGCTCCTCATGAAAAGTCACATATTAATGCATCATAAACCATGTTGATAGTTTTTCTTGTTCTCACCACTGATGTGATTCGTCATCTCAGACGACCTGTGCAAGTTGTTTTTAAGTTGGTTATTACCCGCCTCAGCCCTTCCTGGTGACATCCAACAAGAGTGACATTTGTGTATTCCTTATATGTCTTACTGTTCAAAGTAAATGCAAAGTGTCATGTCAAGTCATTATTTAGATTACGTCACCCAACCTACTTTTGTAACTTTATTTTAGTTTCTAATCGATTAACGCCTTCTAAATTACGTAATTTGTCGTCAAAAAAATTAACAATTGCATTAACACATCTTTGGAAATATTCCTTTTGTTGCCAAGAAAAATTACTATAAATTTGCGGTTTGTACAGCTTGAGAATGATATCACCGAAAAGAGTAACTCTTTGCTGAACGCCTTTTCTTTTCTATGACTGAATGGGAATTTTCAAATTACTAAAGTCATTATTTATTGAAATTCAATGTATTATCCGTACCTAAGTAGAAAACTTACTCAATCTATCCTTCAGTAGTTAAAGAGACCCTGATCACGTATCCTTGAAAAGCGAAAACGTTTATCATCATTTGTTTCGGTAATACTCATTCATATTATTCAATTTTAGCTCATGTTACACAGAAGACTCAAACACCACAAACTAAATTACTAACATCCATAATGTTTAGTTTGTCAGCAGCGAATATTATGAGGCAGCTAATCAAATCGAGTTACACCAAAATTTAAACAAACACGGATTGTAAACCAAACACAATATTTTGGTGTTAACGCCAATAGTTGAAGATATGTGAGATTCAGAAGCCTGCTGATGAAATACAAGCACTTGAATCCAAACCCTTAAGTCAGAAATATTTAATTGACAAAGTGAATTGTTTGAGAAGTCCTGTGAAAACAACATGAGAAACCAAATTATCAGATGCAAACTTTTACTGAGATCCGTTGATTAGTGAAAAATTTGTTTCATAATTGTAACAATTTCATACACTTTGTTCCCTAGATGTATTTCGATTAATAGAGACCAATGTCTCAGTATAAAATGAGGCTGTTATGCTACTTTACAGATTTTCATCATCTACGAACTACCAGAAATGGCCACAAAAGTGACAATAACATATTTCGATTTCTGAATGGTAATAGAGAAAAAAATTTTAAAATTAAGGCAACCGAAATATAAACATTGAAATTTTTAGTTTAAGTTTTCGTCAATTTATAAGCCTTTCAAAATAGAAAAGGGGTTAGAGAAGAAGAGAGAAAACAGAAAAACCTAATAAACAATAGTCACTGACAGTTCACATAGCAACTCAAGAAGCTTATAGTTCGTCAATTTAAAAACTTCTTCAGTTAGCTGAAATCACCAATATGGGTGACTAATCAGTGTAATCAAAATGCAGATACCAAGGGAATGGGAGATTGGTTAAGCCGTCTTTCTAGATGAATAAGTTTGGTTTGAAACGTTTGATTGAAAGGGTTTCAGCAAATCGTAGTAAATTGGCTGTCTTTTGTGCGTTCTGTATTTCAAAACATTTTGAAATCTCATTGAAATGACCCATACCGATAAGGTTTCAGGTAATCGCACTTTGCAGATATCGTCTTCCATCTAAACACAAGTCTCTCAGAACACTCTCACATAAATGGATAGAAGCCCTTCTTTTTGCCTTTCCAATGTGCTCGCTCCCACTTATTTCATCTTTCTTTGATTAGTTGAAAGATTTCATCGTGGGCTGACATCAACTAGAGGACCATTGGGAAACCTGGGAGTATTGGCCTACGAGCTCGTCTTGTAATCAGGAGGTCCCGGGTTCGAGCCGTGGCGGTGGATGCGTCTTGTGAAGAGTCCCAAACTAGGGTAAAGCAGCTGTCCAATAGCCGCAGGTCTTTCAATGGTTCTCTAACTGATATCATCTGACGATGAAATCCTCCAACCAATCAAAGAAAATCGCTACAAAACCAATACTTTTAAATCATATTTCTTTCTTTATTAAACTTTATTTCATAAACTTATGAAACACGTGAAATGAAGTGGAATCCAGGCAAATATGATAAATGCACGGAGTCAAGGAATAAGAAGGTTGTAAGAAGAAATTTGAAAGAGGTCATTTCCTTTACTTAACTAGGCAGCCAGCATTGTTTCAGGAATCATTCTGGAAATCTTCTGCACTAGGCATTAACAACGAAATAGCGATTTTGAACACATATGTTAAGTGAGCTCTCAGTGGTTCGGAAACTTGTACTGCGTGTCACATGAAGCCTTTTCAACAGGTAGCAAAAATTTTATCAACAACTTAATTCATTCTATTTTGTGGATATAATGGTCAGAAACAATTAGCAACAACAAGCTATGGGCGAGAACCAACTAAGAACCGATTGCTCAGCAAATACGTAGAAGAAGAAGAATGAGATGACATTGCGCGCTAGAGAGGTCATTACTTGAGGGGAATTAGAACAGTAAACGACGAGTGGGGCATCTGAGTGAGACATGGAGGCGATTGTCTGAGTTAGATGAAAAGATGAGAGGCAATGAGCAATCGTATGGCAAGATAAAGAGGATTACAAAAAATAGGGGATGAAGTAGAGACGTTCTGTTGAAGCCCAATGTTCCACTCACTACTTAGGGGGAAAATTATAATAATGTTTTAATTAGTTTCTGAAATTCGTGTTGAGCAGAGGAATGATATACGAAGATAGATCGAACGTTTTTTGAACGCATAGACCCAAGAAGATTTAGTTTACAACTTTATATGTTACTGTTACAACTTTATTTGTTACATATATGTCTTGTTTAAGTAGATAAGATAATTTTTAATGTTTTTTTCAGAATGATAACTTTTGTTAAAAAAATGTGTTAATATGATTACAGATAAGGAAAGTAAGTAATGCCTCACTCAATCATATGCCTGTAATTTATTTGAAAAATTAATTCAAATTACTTTGAAGTATTCCGACAACTGATTACCTAATAAGCGTCATAGATACGTTGTGTCTAGACTAGAAGCTGATTTATATCCTTTAGGCAATAACTGAATAAATTAGTTTGCTGAAACACTTGACGTACTCTCTGAACGTTTTTTCCCCCAATGTATTAGCGTTTTCAGTGTTAGAAAGTGAGTAGCAGTTGAGATTATTTACGTACTAGAAAAACTTCTCAAAGGTGCACAATCTGATTTTACTCCTACATTGCAAGTTTATTATTATTTATTATTTTATTCCTGTACTTCCTGAGTGGAACACTGGGCTTCCGGCTAGAGCTTTCAAGTTTCAATAGCAGTGATTTAACTTTTACAGGATGAGGTTGCTAGCCTCACGCCTAACCTTCCGTCTTTACTGGCTTACCGAGGTTCAGGGGTCCATCAACCGAGGATCGAACTCCAGGCCACGTGAGTGATTAGTGAGCGTTCTACCAATGAACCACCTAGGCACTAGATAATTTCGGTGGATGGTGACTCTCAGGGGAATCTAAGATGCGCATTTCATCCTATTTGAGGCTTATCATCTGGTCATGGCTGTGTTACCCAGTGACTGATAGTGATCTCAGTGAAGCTCAAACCCAGTAACCATCATTTAAAAAGCCACAGCGTAGTCTTCTAGACCACTTGTTAGTTTAATGTCTTGTTATTCGACTTAACCCACCTGTATTCGTTAATGTTAATGAAAATTTACTTTTTCTTGCTTCAATAAATTTTATCAAGCAACCTGTGAGTTCACTTACACCACTCTCTACACAGCTAAACTGTGCATTGGAGAACACATTAAAAAGGGTAGCTGATGGACATACTATTTCTAAGGAAACGTTTTTCATTGATACCACTTGTCAGTAACCCAGATCGGGTCAAGTTAAACTTTAAGCACCACCAACTACCAATACAGTGCGACAGCACCAGTGGATTTGAAACGCTCACTGAGCGAGTAAGTGAAACCTGGCATATAATGTTTTCATCATCAATAAAATATGCTCATCGAGGTGCTGTGCTACTAAATCGGATATGTGGCAAGTTTAAGCTTAGGTTTGAGGAAGGACAAGTTAGGGTTAGGTGGACTTAATGAAGACGATATTAGGGTCGGTTTGACTTAGATAACAGTTAGTTTAGGGATATTTTCACGCTAGGGTTAGGTTCAGGAGAAATAAGGGTTAGAAGAACTAAATAACTGCATGCATAGAATGTGATTAAATTACTCTGTTGACATAAGAAGAGTATAATTCCATTGTGGGTAAAATTTATTTTGATAAAGTCTCACAGTGTTATACAGTAAAGTTTACTGATGACGTTTTGAGCACAGTCCATCGGTCAGTCAGTATTACTGTAATACACTGAGACTTTATGAAAATAAATTTTACGCGCAATGAAATTATACCCTATTGATACTGCAACTTAAATATTTGAGCTACTTTTATCACATTTGAGAGGTTTATAAGTGTAAGAACCTGAAGTGAAGAAATTATTGACAAGAATATTCTTAGTTCAGATTGACATTTAAATCGTGATATGGGAATATTTCACACTAAGAAAACAAATATTTGTATTCGCTTCAATTTAGTTGGCGGTGAGTTGTAAAATAATACACAGAAAGTGTTTCCACCATTTTTAGTGGATTATTAACGTTTTCCATTTTCGCAAAATGATCTAATAAGTGGAGAAATTATTAAAATTCATAAAGGGGAATTCAGATCTATTTACAACGATGAGGTAATCTTGAAACTAAAATGATAAATTTGTGAAATGCAAATAAGAAATTAAGAAGACAAATACTGTGAGACGATATCATTCTGTTGTGTCTCTACAGTATGTGTACAACTTAGTGTCTATGGGGGCGTGCAATTCCATATTAATTTGTTTATTAAATCCATCGCACAGTGAAAACGTATTATTTACTGGATCTGGTGTCATCATTCTCAGACACAGATTTCTTCTCCAATAGTTTAATGAATTTTTTGATTTGAGTATCCAGTAAATATTACTGTTTCACTGTGTTTGATGTGTCTAACTAAAAAAATATTACGGAATTACACGGTCTTGTTGCTCAACTTTGTAGAATCCAGAAATACGGTGTGACACTTCTTTTAGGAAAACTGTTATATTTCTCATCAATATTTGCAGCTAATCCAGTTCATATAACCATGGTACTGATTTAGATTCCCTTGACTGCATATTGATGGTCAATGACAGTTGCACAAAAACGTTTCATAATGATGCATTTTCTGCTGTTCTGTAGAAAGCCTGTGACTGTCGCGTTTTTCCGGATTATTCAGTCTAAATGTATCTGACTCATTTTTTGCGTAATGTTTCTTCAAAAGTTTTGGCCGTTATAGGTGATCTCATCAATGAAATGATGGTTTGAAGCTAGAAGACAAGAAAATGATGCTTCCTGTTAGCTTAATTCTATGTAGCATCAGTGACTTCACCAGGAATCGAATAAACTACAATTGAGGCAGCGGTAAAAAGGAAGGGCTAGGCGTGGGGCTGGCGACCTTACACCACAAAAGCTATCAAACTACCACAGAAACTTCAAAGTACATGAAATATGTAAAAACTACAAATTAAAAAAACTTATTTTTTGCTGAAATCGGAGAGGAAAAATGACACAGTGAACTGGTGAAAGCCTGCGAGAAGCCAGTCAGCCAACCGATATGTCTTCTTTCGATGAAAGTAAGAATACGAATGGAAATTTAGAATGTTCGCACAATGTTCCAAGTCATCTAGGAAGGCTGCACCTGTAGCCAATGAAATGCGAAGAAATTTCATACATTTTTTCCCCTTAATGAATTTAAACAAAGCAACAACTACAGATTTTGCAGAATAAAATGGTACCATATTTTATTTCGTCGCCTTCTCTTCAGCTGCTTACAGGGCAAAAACATTATTAAATGTATCTACAATAACAATTTATCATACTTACACAGAGTTCATTTTAAACAGAAATCAATCGATCGATATACACATACACTAATAATATATACATATATGTATATATATGCAATCTTGAACACAATTTCGAGCATTAATAATCATACAAAATGAAAACTTTTTAGTATCTCGCATTAGGATGAAAAATATCCAGTTACCAGGGCAAAGAAAGACTGATAACTGCTCCTTTCTGAACACATAAATCTGGTTTCAAGCGTTTGATAGAAATTGCTTCGGCAAACTTGAGGAGAATGGAGTTCCTTTGTCTATTGATAATTTTAAAGGATTTCTCGATTTCCACCTGATGACCCGTGTCAAGAAGATGCCTGGCGATGGCACTGCCTAAAGCATTTGTTCCCTTTAGACGTAAGCTTTTTGGTACATGTTCAGAAAATCGTAGATATGCTCTTCTTTCTGTTCTTCCAATGTAACTGCTCCCGCAGATACATGTAAATTTGTATATACAGTTGGAGTTAACATGAGAAGGATATCTATCGATTTTTGATTGCACCAGAGAGCAAGTTGTTCGAAAGATCGGAACGAGCTTAGCTGCAGGATAGGCTATGGCTAGTGATGTACTCAGCCTTCTGTTGATCATCGCTGCAATGTTTTCGCCTTTATAATCAAGCTCAAAGTAGATTGGCTTTTTTCTTACTGTGATTAGTTTTTCATTTGCGACTGCAGATCTTCCATACTTATTGATAAACCTTTGAGGGTACCCATTGCTCTTCAAAGTCTTTTCAAGAAACTCAAATTCTTCCTCTAGTTTCTCTGTAGAGCATATTCTTCTCGCTCTATAGTACAAAGTCTTGACCAGTGCTCGTTTATAGCTATTTGGACAAAAGCTATTAAAATTTAAGTATTGTCCTTTCCATGTGGACTTACGATAAATTGACTTTTGAAGACTACCGTCTTCTAGGCGTTCCATGGCGATGTCGAGGAAGTGGAACTTCCCGTCACTTTCATGTTCCACAGTGAACTTGATATTGGCGTGTGCATCATTGAATAATCTTAGTAGGTGTGAAGCATGACTATCATTTTTGCACACTATAAATGTGTCATCAACGTAAGGACAGTAGGAAGTTGTTTCATCGATTGCATGCTTCAACTTTGTTTTCTCAAGATTTGACATGAAGATATCTGCTAAAACAGGTCTAAGTGGACTGCCCATAGCTACACCATCTATTTGTCGGTAAAGAGTGTTATTAAACTGGAATTGTACATCCATGGTACACATTAGCAGTAGGCGTTTGAATTCTGACTCTGGTAGTGGAAGCAGATCAGACTGTTGACAAATGATTTCAATGGTTTCATTGATTGGGATCATTGTGAACAAGGTTGTTGCATCAAATGAGACCATGAACTTATTTGAAACGTTCATATGATTTACGCTTTCGGCGAAATGAAATGAGTCTTTTACGGTATGCACAGCTAGACGTCGGCGAATGGGTTCCAACTTCTCCGCAAGCCAACGGGCAACCTTATGTTGAGGAGAGTTGATCATCGAAAGTATTGGCCTTAGAGGGACTTCTTTCTTGTGTATCTTTGGAAGGCCATACATATATGGCAAGCGGGACCCTCTGGGTTTCAATTCATTGTACGTGTTGTTGTCAATCAAATTCTTCTTAAGAAGATCTCTCAGTACATTTGTGATGCGTTTTTCAGTTGCATCTGTCTTGTCTTTCTGGCAGTCGTCAACTTTAAACCTCAATGGCTCATTCAGCACAGTTTTCATTTTTTCGATGTAGTCATCTTTATCCATCAGTACCACTCCTGAGCCTTTGTCAGGTCGCGGTATGACAATTTTGTCATTATTTCTGAGAGATTTCAATGCCTTTTGATGCTCTTCAGAGAGGAATTTGGAATATGATGTTGGTGAAATGAGGTATTGATTTGCAACGTCGACCAACTTAGATTTGAACCAGCTCTTCTCGTCATCATCAACTGGAGTGAGGTCATTCAGCTGATAGAATAAGTTTTCAAATTGAACTGCCACATCAGTTCTTCCAACAAATTTATTTGGGATGTGGAAGTTGAATCCAAGAGAAAGTGCTTCCATTTCAATGCGATTTAACTTCAGACTCGACAGATTACAGAAGATATGGCATACAGGTGCTGGGAATCTGGGAGAGCAGATGGAACGGATTTGGATTATCCTAATTGTCAACTGAAAAGTCAATTATCTACTCCCTTCTGGAGGACAACCACGAGCACACTGAGGCAGTGAGTGGTTATAATGGTGCTGCCAGTGGCAGCCGAAGCTATGATGCAGTGGGAGCCAATATCATTCAAGATCATGACAGCACAGTTCAACCCAAGAACACAGCGATAAAGCATATGTGCCAACTATTTTCCTAGCACAATGCCTTAATATGATTATGAGCAGTAAATTATGCTCATAATGTCATCTGCGACTAATATTTTGTCATACTAATTATTCTAAGCGTCGTTGGTATAGTGTTAGAAAGCTTGCCAACCAAACATGTAGTTCTGGATTCGATCCCCGGATGACGCTCTCCTTTACCTCGCTAAGCCAGTAATAAGCCTGGTAAAAATGGAAGGTTGGGCTATGCATGAGGCTAGCAACTCCATCTCACAAAAGTAAGCACTACCGCACAGAAACCTCAAGTCTCTAGCTTGAAGCCCTATGTTTCACTGGGAACGTAAAGGAAATAAAAAAACATTATTCTATGATGTAACATACTCTACTGTAGTGACCAAATCATATTATTGCATCAGTCAATAAAAGTACAGTAGTTCCACCTTTCAAAACTTTCCTACTTATTTGCTCATTCTCTCCACTTTACGACTTATTTGTGAATAATAAGCTACAAAGTGAAGATGAATAGTGATCCCGACACCACCTAATTGTGTATAACATTGGATTCCTACAGCGTTTGAGTGATCAAGAAAGGTTGTTCACATACTAGTGTTGAGTAATGGCTTTGAGGTTGATTGTTTTCAACGATAGAATGTGTGAGAAGTCTAGAGAAATCGGGTTTTCCCCCTAGAATTCAAATTATGCACAATCAAAGTCGAGTCAGAGAAACTGATCACTGCTCCACTTCAACTAAGATTCTTGATCTTCAAAACTGGCATGTTAACGAGTGGTCACACTGTCCTACATAAGATTGTGAACATCAAACATTCACACCTACAGTATAGTCACTGAGCTGAGTATTGAAACAGTGCAACACACTTTGTTGATCTATGATTTCCTATGCTAAAAGAGAAATTAGTTTTTAAAGTTTCTTTCACAGTTTAATTCGAAGTTCGTAACAATATCTGCATTCTGACTAGTGCGCCAAACTTTTGGGGAAATGTAGACTTAAAATTGTCTGAAAATAAATGAACTACTTGTTGTAGGAAAGATCGAGTTACAGAAATGAATTATTCCTTAACGATGCTACTGCTTTTCCCCCTAAAATCATGCAATCTACTAATGTGAAGAGGGTAAGGAAAAGTACAACCATTTTAAATGCTATACCTAGATCTTAAAAATAATTTCGGCATTCCAGTTAACCCTAGTGAGTTGCTAATTGTATTTTTGCAAGCTATTTTACTCTTAGATCAAGTGTGTTTGGTTGCAAACCAACATCAGAGAAGCCAGAGAGCACGAAACTGATGCTTCATGTCCAGTTATGCATAATGAGCATCCATGATTTCACCAGAGATCAAATAGACCACTTTCATTTCACTGATGGAGGGTATGTCAACCACCAGGAACTCATTGAATATCCAATAAATTCATATATATGCACCTTTTTTTGAAGCTGATCAATCGTAGATGATTTATTGATAAGCTTATTAAAGTCCTCACCAACTCGCTGACGTAATACGTGTAGAGAATAATTGTTGTGCTGGATGAAGAAATCATTTATATGGCTGAAGACTTGCCTCATCCTACACTACTGTAGCGGTCATCTTCATAGGTATTCTTTTGACATTTTCATTGCTTATTTGGTTTCATTTTGTTTCCAGCCTTCCTTCTCTTTTTAATTTCACTGTTGCTGTAATTTTATCATTCTGAATATCTTGCATGAATTCAGACGGCATACGTATGTTTGTATTTGAGAATGTACTATATGATGCAATTTGCTTTGTGGTACACAAATGCATAAAAAGTTACTAGAAGAAATTTAAGACTGTATTAAAATTTATTTATAGTTTAATAAGCCACAACTAAAGGTGGATCTATTATGTGTAACAAATCCATAAGTTAATGTTCATTAAGAAGAATATTGATAGCGAAATTTGATACAGCTCCAACCCTTCTTTAAGGTTCGTAGCAAAACCTTTCTCAGTCTAGCTGGCATTTGTCTAAGTACACATTAGGTTTTGGACACCATGTATCTGATTCTAATTTGGTGTGATCCCAAAAAATATTTAACCGCCAGTAATCACTGTAGCAGTCCTCTACAGACGATGAAGTTGTTTTCACTTTTAACTTTTCAGAAGCTACACGTAAGAAAAATAATTGTACTTTTGAAAAATATGTATTTCCAAATATATCGTTACTATGCATAACTGAAGAGGCAGTAGTACATAACATATTTGAAAAAAAGTGATCGTGGAACAAGTCATTAATAAGCTGATAATCAAGAAGACAACTGTTCGAAGTACTGCTACCCGAAAAAGAATTTTGCCTTCAACCAGCTCCAACAAAAAGTCGAGGGTCAAAAATAACTTGTTATATGAATGTCAAATTACTAAGATTTAAGAATATCACGCATCCTGATATGGTTGTAGATTCTTCTTTAAGAACACTGTAATTATTATCAGATCTGAGGTTAAAATATTTCTCAAATTTGTCGAATCACTGAGTGAAAGTTACCTCGTCGCTAGCGAGAAGTGAATACTGGCGGTGTCTACTTTTTCGTCAGTAGAAACCATGATATGAATCTATGCATCTTTTATTATTATCTCTTAAGGTGTCCAGTGTTAGGCATTTCCAAAACTGTGAATGCACTTATCACCGGGTTTCATCGATTCCCTACATTATTTCAGTGCAGAAATGTAAGTCAGCGTTCAGTTTCTTTATTCGCATTCTCCGAATCGCCCTTGAGGCGGCTCTAAATTCCAAATTCTATGGATAAGTTTTTTCAATAGTCTTCTCGCTGTGTAGCATATTAAAAGACTTTACACAAAATGATGTACTCTGTTAACTTTAAGATAAGACCATTTATACATTTTGACTTTAGCTGAAAAAACTAAACATGTAATGAATTCACCAAATTCATGTGACATTTTTCAATGTCAGCCATATCCATGTGGTTTCTTTCTATAATCAAATGGTATGTATTTTATACTTCGTCATTCCTGAGAAATGCACAGCATAATGTCATGACTTCCTAAATTCAAACTGCACTTAGTTCCATGATGGCGATGATGACAGCGAGTACAGTTTGTGCATCGGTGACACAGCGGTTAGGACTCTCGCCGATCATGTACGTGGTTCGATCCTCCGGCCACGCACACCTGATATTTTGGTTCGGCCTGATAAATTTGGGCTACACATATCACATGCTGAAAATTTCATACTTGTACCAAAATACTGTGTGGAATCAAGCTATAATTAAATAAATAAACTGAAACCACTTAGCCTCTAAAAAAGTAAAAGAAAAGTTATGTAACCACTATTAAATGTTATTAATTCTTGATGTTCTCATTCACTTGAAAATTTTCTCTCATTTGTTCTATGAAAAACTAGATAGTTTTATTTTCAAACTGCTCTAAGTCATTTTGAATAAATACTTAAGGCTTTTACATTCATGTAAAAGTTCAAAACATTATCCAAAGAAAGGTAATTTTTTGAGCAATTATTTTGTAGTGAGGGACCATTCAGACCGCAGTGAGTGAAGCATTTGGTTGTTTTCGTGATACAGTAAAGTTTTATCCACACATTTATGTCACTCAGAGAAGGTTAATATAAGGCTCAACATATTCTCTCTTGAACTACTCTTATTTTACCGCAGTAATATTGTGATAGTAATAATACATGGAAAATTCCCATTGTAACATATAGAAAATCAAAACAAGTGGTGATTCAGCGGAGAGACTCTTTTCAACAACGAATTTATCATCAAGCTCTACAGTCGTATATTTATACGGTTTTTAAGAAGTTATATCCGGTGAGGGAATTGAAACATAAGTGTGAATGCATAAAAATGCAATTAAAATATTTGTGATTATAATCATAGTTAAATGTCAAGTGAAAAACAATTAATGTCATATACAGAATAATTCATAGGATGGATAGAAGTTGGAAGGGGTGTGCAGTTATAAGATTAGAATGCAAACTGAATAAAATAAAAACGTTACGTGACATTGTGTGAAAATTGATAGCATAGAATTTAATGTTGCGAAACAGAAGTGATTTATAATGATAAGTGGGAAGAGTGAAATAATAGTAATAATAACAATTGACGTAATGAATGAAGAGTATACAAACTGAATAAACAAGACGAAAAAAACTGGTAGGGCCAAAATATGATTAGGGATTACCACACTTTAGCATAGGGCGATTAATACCATGAAAGTTGGAGGGGTTTAATGAACGTTTTCTGTATGTAGAGATATGCATAATTCAAGAGGCAGTATTAATTAACATATCTGCCAGAGTTCAGTCGTGGGACAAGTGAATACTCAGCTGGTGGTCCACAAGACAATTCTTGAGGCAGCTGTACCCAAGTGAGAATTTTTTCTTCAACCAGAACCAAGAATAAATTCGAGGGCTGAAAATTAATTGTAATAGGAATGACAAGAAACTATGATTCAAGAATATATTGCATTCTGATAAGGATACAGATTCGTCTGCGTTTATGTTACGTCTTTGATAACTAGAAGTGAATACCTGTGGTGTCTACTATTTAATTGATAGGATCCAGGACGATTCTCGTTTCAAGGTATCCAGTGTTACGCTTTTTCAATAATGTAAATGTTCTAATCAAAGGGTTTCATTGATGTCCTATGTTATTTCAGTGAACAAGTGTAAGTCAGCTTCCAGTTTGTTTATTTAAATTCTCAAGATCGCCTTGTGCCAGCTAAAAATTCCACATTCTATAGATCAGTCTTTTCAACAGTCTTCTCACCGTTTGGTATATTAAAGACTTAACACAAAATGATATACTCTAGTAACTTTAAGATGAAACCATTTATACATTTTAACTTTAAATGAAAAACCTATGCATGTAATAAATTGACCTAATTCGTGTGACATTTTTCGACGTCAGCGATTTCAATGTGGTTCCTTTCTATAATCAACGTAGATCAGTAGAAGAAAGAGTGAATTCTACAGACAACTGCAAACAGTAATGGACAGCATCTCAAATGACGACGAGGCAGACAACTCATCATAAGTTCAGGGGATTTTGGTGAAATGAGTCAGGATGGCGAACTCTTTGCAGACTTCTGTGTCTTCATTGATTTCGTGATCAAAGGCAGCGTGTACAAGAAAAAGTTGTTAACAAAGCGACATGGATTTCCTATTACAGACACACCAAAAATCAAAAAGACTTCATTTCTATCTCAGGAAAGTGGAAACGCAGCCTGCTGTAGTCACAAATAAGTACAGGAACAGATTTGAAATGAGACTATTATGTAGTTGTGTTGAAAGCCATCAAAGAAGCTATAGATCCACAAACATTCAAGGCCACTACTGAGAAACTGAAGCATGACACTACAAACAACACATTCACTTTCAGCATTTGAGGAAGTCAGAGATATTATTTAGCATCACCGAGGAGTCTTGTATGGGAGAATACTGCGACTCTGTTAAAGTGATGTTTAGGCACACCAGTATAACTTTCTTATAAACGAATAAATCACAAGACAAGAAATGGTTTCCTATGGACACATGAACTCTTCAACCAACCTCTAACTACAAATTCTTCCGCAATAACTCTATCAGACAAAGAAGTATTAGTGAACATCAAACAGGTGTCTTCACTGCGGCAAATCTACTGAAAGTCAGAAAGGCAACAGGATTTACATAGTGGCATAAAGACGACTTCACTACCACGGGGTGCAATATTCCAACCTTCGTCAACCTCATTCAGCAGGCTTATGCCATGTCATGTGATCCACATAGTGAAACCAAGCGAAGGACATGAAGTGAAGACAGGAATAAGATAAGACTTCCTAATACAATAGATGATATTCCTGACTGTGGCAGACTGGATGATGTGGCACATCGTGTGGAGCGAGAATAGAGGAATATGTTGGACGGATAAGAAGATTCGAGGAGATCTGGAATTCGCAGGAGTTTCATGTCTAACGCCACACACTCAAAGACTGACTGACAAAAACCAATAAGCCGGATGAAGAAGCAGATAACAGGACTAATGAATTCAAATTAATATATAGAGGACATAGGTGGCGAGGTGACTTAACTAACAGCTACAACAAGCACCAGTAAGCACCAATGGAGGTATTTCGGAGATAGTTACGCCTTTCACTTACCGGGTCAGACACCATCATTTCAAATACAAGGGGCACAGACCACTATATTGCATCCACCCAAGATCAGATAGGCAAAACAGACCTTGCTTCACCTGAGATCAGTGTAGATAAAAGCAACATTCAACATATAGTACAAAATTCATATTTTGCACACTAATATTCAGTCAGTTCCTGTATACGGTTCAGAGATTCAGCTAGTGTACTAAAAGTATTTAGAAAAGGATTCAGACAGTAACGAAGATCAGATGACCGGGAAGGATTAGCAACAAGGAACTCCTGGAACAAAACAACCTACAAATTGTTGTTCAGCGAGTCTGCTACAAGGAATTAGAGAGAGATTGGACGCACACTGAGGAGGCCATCGATTGACATCATTTGCCAGGCTGCCGAATACGACTCGAATGGAAAACGGCGAGTTTGGTTTTTGAGAGTGACAAGGAGGTAACACGAGCCTTCACAGCTTCTTCACATAGTCTCCTTAATGTCACTTTTCAAACGGCCTCCACTCGGGGATTCAGGTAAACTAGGTAGTGGTCTCTTGGATGGTCTACTGGATTCCAGAGTTCGTCATTGCTTAGACTTTCTAACCACTTACAGGATCTTAGAGTAGAGAGTGAAAACAGCTGCTGATGAAGACCTACAACCTGTTTGAACCGCCTCCACCGATGATTTTGTCTCCCACAACGACACTTTGTTTTGAACTTTCGATCCAGGTATTTGTGTCAGATGCTGTGGGATTTCGTGTAGATTTCAGAATAATGAAATATTTTATCAGTAGCGATTGGTGTGGATCGAGCAAATTCATAATATTTCTGAAAATTTGCCACTTTTGCTTGTGTTTATTTTGAATTTTGAAAAATTAGACACAGATCATCCACAAAATCCTGGTTTTGTTGGTTCTTTCGGTTGGTTCAGTGTTTGCCTTTTTTTTCATTTTACAACCTGCTAGATGATCCAGTTCACCACAGTTTATAAATATTGGAGACACTGTCCTATACAGAGTTGAAACAGTTGTCAAACCACTTTTCGAAAGATGTTTCGAAAGTCGAGTGGAAATTCTACTGTACTCCATGGTCTGTTTGATGGTGATACGCGATGTTGCGGTTAGATTACTAGACGACTTGTTTTACTGAACTCCGTCTGTTCACAGTGATGACTTAGATCCAAGGTATATTTTTGTCTTTCAGCTATGATTCGGCATAATGTTGCTGTTCTGCTGTGCATGCATATGTATTTCTCTTTCTTCTGCTGTGTTGGTACCTTTACTTTCACTCACATCTTTTGTATTTTGAATGTGAGCATGTCCCTTGGCGTATTTGGTCCCGTTTGAAGTGTTTCTGGCCTGATTTCAGCTTATCTTAATCGAGTTCCGTCTTTTAGTAAACTAACGGCAATCAGTAATTTTGGTTTCTGTAGGAGCTTTGCCACTTTCACTTTCAGAGTTCTAGTTTTTCTTAAATCGTGCTTCCTAAGCTTAGTATCTGATTGTCTTCAAATTTTGCTTCATCCTGACGTTTTTGAGTGCTGATGTTGGCTAGAAGTGTTTCACTTATGCATAATAACTCTCCATCTTTGCAATCTTACTTATATTAAGATAGAAGCGCGGTTTCCAGTGTTTAAACCACTTGCTCGACATAATTAAGGAAATAAAATTCAAGCAGTATGTTAGGACAGAACTGGCTCTTCGGGATAAGAAAGAGAGTAGAAATAAGAGATGAAAGAATTCGAGGTGGTATATGATGATTAAGATGCAGTAGAGTTTTGAATGAAAATCTGTCTGGTGCCACAGAGTGCTTTAAATATTTTTCGTGGTAATATCAGTAATATAATAAGCATTAACCTTGGGAGTGTCAGCGTATCTGTATGAATATAAGGAAAGACACGGTTACTAGCAGACGCTTTGTGAAATTTTCGAAATCAGGCAACTAAAAGGTCGTTCATTTCATATGAGTTACGAACCATGCTCAAGAATATTTAAATGGTATGATGGCTATTAAAACTGTGACTCCTACATTGGAGGTAGATCAGTGGGTAACTCCTTCTATATCTGAACAGTGCCAAAAATATTTTTCATGCTAGATATAAAATACGTAGTGTGCTGTTTCCGATTAGCGGCCTAATGATCCTGAAAACTGAAAAAAATGTTAAACTCATTATGGTTTATAACAGTTCACTCTAATTCTGACACCATGAACATCAAAGAGTGAATGCACACACATGGGAAATAATCTCCCATTTCCAGGTATGCAATGGGTTCTAATCTAGCGTACGCAAAAGGACTGCTTCATTTTGATAACGCCATCCTTACACACTATTCCGATAAATTAGAGGGAGAGTGTTATTGATCAACGGAGCAGTCTACACAGTTTCAGTTGCAAGTGTAGACAGTAATGGTGGGTAGCATTTCATAAAATGTATCAGAAACAGGAGCAGAATCTCTTAAACGACTTATTCTACGTTCTTCTCTTCAATTTATTATTTTATCTTTAGGACACAAATATTTTAGTAAGTACACATGGTTGAATAATTTTCGATTTTTTTCAAGAGTATAAGACGCAACTGTCAGCTTTATAAGAATTTCTACTTTTTACTTTACATATTTAAAACTACTGAAGATTATCGATTCATGTTTGACTGAAATTAGGAGTGGTTGGCCTATAAAATCACTCATTCTTGTTAAGGCTGCAAGTAATACAGCATCTTATTACAAAAATATGTGACCAGGAAGTGTGAGGTGATTTATATCAACCAATTGCTGATGAACATGTGGGACAGCACAGTCATGAAAATAAACTAATTAGCAAACCCTCGAGAAGCATTCACTTACACAGTGCGAATGCCTTATTAAATTGCAATAATACGAATTCGCGTTTCTAGAGCACAATTGTTGTCAAGCCAAACCAGCCAATGATGACGTTGTTGAAATATCTCAGAAATCATACTGAATTTTAGGTTCGTGAAAACCAGAATGAATAAAAGAATGGAAGTTTGAATAGAACCCAACTGACAATAACTCAGTAAATAGCTCATATCTTAGCTGTCTAGCATTGTAAATAACTACAATACCTACTCGACTTTAAGGCATATCTTAATATTTGAAGCAAGAAGACGCGTAGCAAATGGAAGAAAATGACACATACATAAAATCATCAAAGGTATGTAATCAGATAACCATCGATCTATGTTTTACTAACGCTAATGAAAGCTGTGAATGGTTTCAATTTATTTCAAAAGTGTTTTCTCATCCGATAAGATATACAATTATTTTGTTCAAAAATGAAGATGAAACTGACGTTGATGAAGAGAGTAAGTCAAACATCTAAAGAGATTTGATTTCGTGAGTCAAACAGAAGGTTCGATAATTCCTTTTGTTTCTTGACGTAGAATTTCAGTTCGACATACTTGACAATATTTTTCCTCTCATACTGCACATATAGGATAAGATATTTGAACTAAAAATGGCTAGAGATGAAAACGGTATCACAGTAATTTCACAAACCAACATGAGACTTTCGAAACCCAAATGTTTTTGGGCTTCCCTGAGTTATTTAAACAAATAAATTGATTTTGCAAATAAACCTTACCACAAATAGAAATTTTGACTACCACCATAAAGAAATTTCTGTGTTTTTCTAAGAATAATCACTGCATGTGTTCAAACTGGTGCAGGTTTCACAAAACTTTCTTTCTGGTTTTTTTCATTTATTTCTGCTACTAGTGAATAGTTCAACAAATCGTACAGGAATGTTGATTCCCACCTTCAATGTCATAGCCGAGTAAATCACATTAACAGTTTGACGTACACACAATCAAGAGATGAACGTTCTGCCTACAGTATAAAATATGCTATGCCTTATTCTAGTAGTTCCAACGAAACAAGAAGAACTGTTTCACAGGTTGTAGTTGAGAATTCCTCAACCAAAGCTGGTGTAAAACTGCGACTGTCGGAAAGTATTAAGAAAATAACAATATTGCACATAGGTGAATTCACAGATAAACTGGGTGGTTACCGAAAAAAACGGTGAAGTCTACATAGTTTCAGTTGCAAGTGTACACAATACTGGTGAGTAGCAGTTCATATAATGCAGCATATATAGGAATGAAATCTCCTAAACGACGTTTTCTGCTTTCTTGTTTCCATTTTATGATTTCATCTTTAGGACCGAAATATTATAGTATGTAGACATACTTGAATAATTTTCTTGTTTTTTCAAGAGTATCTGCAGGCGTTATCAAAATTTTTATTTTAAACTTTACATATCGATTCATGTTTGGCAGAAATTAGTGGTAGTTGGCCTATAAAATCACTCATTCATGTTAAGTGAATTTTAATCACAGAAATTGTTTGAAACAGAACTTTAGAGAAACTCTCCCCTCAGAGTTACACTCATTCTCTCAAATAGTTAAGCAGAAGAAGCCTGAAGAGGGTTGTTAATGTATGTGTGGAACTTGAGCACTGTGGCAGAATGTAATTCCATATTAGATAAGTTTATTTCAAATATCACACAGCGATGCAGTAATAACAACTGGATGACATCTCTAGCATCAATTATTGCTCATAATCGTAACAGTTTCACTCACACGGTTTCACAATTAGTCTTATATATTTTTCCCTATATTCCATCTCTCCAACTTCCCTTTGGTGTTTGTTGCCACTTTCAATATCTCCAGTTTAGCCATTGCGTCATTCCGATTGCACGTGTGTGGTGATGAATCGATAAACAAAGCTTCAGTGATGAACCTCTCTCTCAAACTGAATTTATAACTTTCTAAATACTTAATTAATTACTTTCAGCCTGTCCTACTCTATTCTGCAATTACATGCAACTGGATGCAGTGCGATGGCTTAATTTTCTTCTAGGTTATCAGACAAAGGCAGGGTCAATTATTCTGGGCTTAGACAAAGTTTTATTTTTCAATAATCTAGTTGACTCCAATCTACTAATTTCAGTTATATACATGATACAGATTGTGAGAAATAAATAACTTATTCTCGAAACGTCATCCAGTTGTTAATACTGCGTCGATCTGTGATATTTCAAATAAACTTATCTAATATGAAAAGGGTTGTGCATACAAAATGTCGGTTTAACAGGTCACTGAATATTCTTGTCTTCAAACGTCACAGCACTCTTGTCGTACATGTTTCACTGGTTCTCACGCTCTTGAATTAATACTACTTTGATTCCTCTAGTCTCAGAATGTAATTATAGATAAATTTAACTGTAAAGGGGGTGTAAAATACGCCTTTACAAATGTGGTTATTTTTAGCTCGAATCAATTCAATGCAGATTTGGTGTTTCTTGTGTGATTTTCATAGTTAGACTGTCCATTCAAACTGTTCAAAAGGATGAACGTAGATATTATAACGAATGCACTCCTCTATTTCATTTAAACGTATCCTTATGAGGTACAAGTTCACAATATTCAAGGCTAATATTCGTCGGAACTGCTGTTGTTCATCGTGTGTCAAGAATTACACACGGCTGCAAGTGATATAGCATCTTAATACATAAACAGGTGACCAGGAAATGAAATGTGATTTATATCGCTCATGAACATGTTGGATAGTACAGTCATGAAAATGAACTAATCAGTAAACCTTCGAGAAGCATTCACTTTGAAAGTGTGAATGCTTTATTGAATTGCAATAATACAAATTTGCGTTTTTATGGCGCAACTGTCGTCAAGTTAACGAAACCAAGGATGACATGGTTGAAATATCGAAGGAATCATACTGGATTTACCTTCTGTGGAAACCAGAATGACTAAAAGAATGAAAGTCTAAATGGAAACCGACTAAGAATGAAAGCTTATGTTTGAGGTGTCTAACGTGAATCACTATCATACGTGTTCGACATTAAAGCATACCTCAATATTTAAAGCAAGGAGACGGGTAGCGAATGAAAGGAAATAACTCATATACGTAAAATTATCAAAGATATGTAATCGGATAAGCACCAAACTGTTTTTTATTAAGACCAAATAAAAGCTGTGAATGGTTCGAATTTATTTTAAAAGTAATCATATACAACTGCATTTCCAAAAATGAAGGTGAAATCGATATCAATGGAAGCAGTAAGTCTCATATCTAAAGAGATTTGGTTTCGTGAGCCAAAAAGAAATCTCAGTGATTTCTTTTGTTTCTTGGTGTACACCTATAAAATTTCATTTCGACACACTTGACATTATTTTACCTCTTAAACTGCACATATACGATGAGATATTCGGACTCAGAATGCCGAGAGATGAAAACAATATCGGAATAATTTCACAAACCAATAAGAGGCTTTCCAAAACCAAGTACCTTTGTGGTTACCATTTCTCAAATGAACCTCATCACAAATGAGACTTTTGACTACCACCATAAGAATAATTCCTGAAAGTGTTTAACCTTAGGCTAATTTCACAAAACGCTGTTCAAAGTTTCATTGGTTTACTTGTACTACTGATGAACAGTTCAACAGATCATACAGGAATGTCAATCCTCACATCAGTTGTCATAACATAGTGAGTCAGAATAACACTTTGACGTATATACAATCAGGAGATGAAAGTCCTGTCTACAATAACAAAAATGGCGTGCTTTATTCCAGTGGTTCCAAAGAATCAAGACGAACTTTTTCACAAGTTGAAGTTGAAAATTTTCCGACCACATCTGATGCAAAAATGCGATTGATCGACATAACACTGAGAGGAATTAGCTGGTGATGGGTCAGATGATGTCTTTGAGGGGGTGGGGATATTTAGCAAAGGAAACAGTTATAGAAAGAACAATTCTCAAGCTCTTTAGACATAAGGAATTCGGAAAGAGATAGATGTGAGTTAAAATAAGTGACAATAACATACTCACTTTCAAAGTTGACATAAGTGATTCGACAGTAGTTATGATCAGTTGAGATTATGAAGATAATAGGCCTGGTATTATGTCGTAAGTAAAAAGCTATTTGCGAGAATTTCTCACCCCACAAATTCTTCAGAGTGAGTGGTACTGAATAACTTCTAGACTGTTGGTTTGTTGCCTAGCATATATCATTCTAGGATGATATTTGCCACTAGTGAACGACACAAATCATTGTATTCAATAAGTAAGATATTTCAATCTAGAAATGTCACAGTCTATACATTGTCTATGCAGCGTTATGCTACTTGAGATTTGAGCTGTGAATGCAAGCTCACTCAATCTACGAAGGTGCCAAGGTTTCCAAACGCCATGGAAAGTATTTACAGAGAGATGATCAGCTGCAGCGAGATCACAAACATGTTTTTGAACACTATTCATAAAACACTACCATTCATCTAAATAAATGACAAAATGGTTTCTTATATGTACATATTTTGCCACCTGAAACAGGTGCAGTCTAAACGACTGCATTCCACAGGCACAAATATTATAGTTCAGAATAGCTTAGGGAATTATATTCAATGAAATAAGAAGGAATAACAACCAATACATTCAAAGCGAGGATGCTTAAAACATCATTGATGATAGTTCTGTATAAATAAGTCCTGTGAAGTTTAACTTGAAATAATACTGCGTCATGATTTCTAAGTTCTCCTAATGAAATTCACTCAGCAGTTTCTTCATTTCCAGACATAAAATGTCGCAATCGTGCCTCGTAAGTCTGACACAGCACACTGTTCGTAATTCTCGTAAATTACCTGTTGTGTTCACATGAATTTCACAACGTCTGATGCAGAAATTAGTTACCGTCTCATTTCTAAATTTACTACAGAGTTCAACTAAACAGCTCAATTTCTGACAGCCCAACAAATCACCGCTAGCAGTAATAATGCTGAGAATAAATCTTCCTCAGTTTATCCGCTGATGCTTCAATCGAAGCCCATTCGACATATTCTGTATTGATGAAATCACTTGAAATTAAACAGAGTGAGATCAATTTAAGAACAGATATCTCAAAATACTAAAAAATCTGCCTTCACTACCTTTTCAGAATTTCAACTCTGATAACAGAAGCTTTATTTATCAAATCAGTCGAAAATACATGTAATATGAATGATTCAACACCTGTCCAATCAGACGTCTGGAAATTTCTACTACCACAGTCTTACACATATATTAGTGTGTCCACCCTACTGTGCGGTTGTGTTTTAATCTATGTAGCGTAATTTCTAAGTCAGTCATTCTAAGTAATTTGGAAAAAAACTCAGCGGTTACACTGTGTCGATTAACACACAACGACAATAGAATTAAACAGAGTTGAAATTCTAGATAACAATATGGGTAGGTAGAGAGGTTGAATACTGAATCTTTGGTCATAGAATCTACACCCGGCAGATGCAATAGCAATGACTCATCATTCTTACCAAGAATATGGAAACTATTACTGCCTGTCGAATCAAGAGATGACAAATAATGGAATTATGAAAACGAGGTCAAAAGGTTGTATAAGTAACTTGAGCAGTAAGTTGTGCTCAAAATGTCACTGTGAGGCTTTATCAAAATAAAATTTTCCCCATAATGGAATTCTACTCTACCAGAGTGTACAAGTTCTATTCCTATGTCAAATAAGTAATTAGTCTTAGTTGGACTTAAGTATGCGTGAAGGTACAGAAAATGCTAACAATTTACGTGAATTTTTATTAAATAAAGCAAAATAATTCGCCCACAGGGAGAATTAGCACACACAAAATTCGATGTATTCACAATAACGCCAATAAAACTCACACCTGTCAAAATATTTTTTCTTTTCTTTTTGTAGATTGGGGTTTTGTGGACAAACCTGATAAATGATCTGCATGGGCATTAACTGATGTATTCGAGATTGGCACTTCATACTTTTTTCGTCAGTGATGTTTTTTTTTTCATTTTACATCTCTTATAATATTGATTTTCTGTCTCTCAGTTTGAATATTTCAGACACAAAGCATTATGTTTGCTGCTTGGATTTTACATTCAAACGACGTTTTTCAACACAATTTACACTACATTTTCTTAAATGTTTGTGTATACATGAATGTCTTTTCGTCAATGTTGTTAGTAACAAATGTTTATTATTATATACTGACAAATAACCCTAAAACTCGAAGAACAACATGCCAGAAGAATATTTTTGTTCATTAAATGGTTTAGTCATAAAAATAAACATTTCTTTGAGTTAATATAAGACATAACCACTGGTATTCTGACCTAAACGAATTCATTTTGTATGTTGCTCACTTTTTGGAAAGCTGTGATACAAATTTGTGTTTGCCTCTTCGAGATTTGTCAACTGAATTAGCTTAGTTCCGTTGATCCTCTTGACATAGTAAGCACTCAAGTAGCATAAAACGTTGTACATAATTTTCAGTGATGACTGCCTATGTTACTTCTTGAATTATTCAGTAATTCGTGGAGTTTCGCTAAACCCCTGGCTTCAGCGTTAGTGTTTAACCTGGTTTTCCAATACATCTCTAACTGATGTCAGCTCATGATGAAGTACTCCAACCAAACAAACTAAATCCCTACTTGAAAATCGATCTAATGCTCACTAGTGACTGCTCATATTCAAGCAGTTAACCTGTGGTTCTAGTGGGAAGTCGTGACTAGTAGGGTGCAGCAGGTTCAAGGTGAAGCAGTAACTAATAAAAGAAGACATTGCGAAGTTGTCACCCTATTTCATGAATTAGCAGAAGTTAGAATTCATGGACTGGCTGACCATTGGTTTAGGTCCCAGTGGCCCAATGGTCTACGAGCTCGCCTGCTTTGTAACCATAAGGTCCTCCGTACTTACTCTGGTGGTGGGAGTCTACCGCTGAAAAGTCTCAAACTAGGCTGACGAAACAGCTGTCCAGTACTCCCAGTTGGTTTTCCAATAGTTCTCTAACTGATATCAGCTCATGTTGAAATCCTCCAACCAATCAAATAATCGAATTATTTAAACGAGGTCAGAAGGTTGTGTGAGTAGTGTCTTGATATGATTACGAACAGTAAATTGTGCTCAGAACTTGGTCATCAGCAAATATTACTGTATAACAGTGTGAGACTTTATCGAAATATAATTTTCCCATAATGAAGTTATGCTATACTAAAGTTGTCAAATCGCATTTAAATACATAAATTAACACAGATACAATTATGAAGGCGAATAAAAGGTGACAATTATTTTCAACTAGATATGGTTTACAAGAGGCTTAGAAACAAAATTACACAAGATTAGGACGAATTACAGATGTGTAGAAAATGTTTTTATAATCATTCTTATACTAAAGTGTCCAAGTTCTATTCTTATATGTCATGATAATAAATTTCTTAACAACCTAAACGAATTTATTTTATATCTTGCTTACTTTCTGGAAAACTGTGACGCAAATGGTAATTTGTGTTTGCTTCTTTGTGATTCGTCAAATGAATTAGTCTACTTCAGCTTTCCTTCTTGTCACAGCAAGTGCATAAGTTGTACAAAACCCTCTAACATTCTTCCCAGTGATGACTGACTATGTTACTTCATGAATTCTTCAGTATTTCACTCAGTTTCGCTAAAGCCAGAGGTTTAACATTTGTGTTGTTCAACATGTAATCCGACTCATGTCTGTGACTACAGGGGGGGCAACCCAAGCACTAAGAAAATACCACTTAGTAATACATATAAACTTACTCATGTGGGGAGAATGTTATAAAACATGCGTTATTCTGAGGCTATGGCAGCTTAAGTAGTGTTTAATAACAACGGATATTTCGCTGTTCAACCATTAAGCTTAGGCGATGCAAAACAGCTGAAAAACTTTTGTGGTGGTTAGGTAACCAATCAAATTCATCTGGCGCGTTTTGTATCCCATAAACAGTATACTGCTTAGTATGCTGAAGCAACAGGAATCCGCAGATTGAAGCCTTATCTGCACGTAAGGAATGTTTTTTTTTCGTGCACCTTGCATAGCACTAGTAATTTCTCGTTTCATGACTTACCATTTCTTTACTTGCTTCTTCCTGTCACCACCTCTGAACATTGTTCATTTTCCTACGTGCTAAATGTTGAGGCGCTATCTTCAGGCCTTCAGATTCATATTTTTGTAGTACAGCATCAGAGAACCACTGATGAATTCGCTTTTAAAAAGCTGGTAAATATCTCAATGGTTGCCAACCATATTGTTACAACAAAGATCTTCTTGATTAGTGCTGATAATATGACACTGAATAGTGAAACGAATATCTCTCTCTCAAAAAAGTCTAACTGATAAGAAACTCAGAGAGCTACTACGGCCCCCAGGACAAACAAGTGTTTATGTTAGTAGTGAAAATTCTCTGGAGTACTTTGACGTTCAATGTGACTTATGAGGCTACACTTTTTTTTATTACTTTAGGTTCCCAGTGGAAGATAGGGCTCCAAGCTAGAGGCTTGAAGTTTCTGTAGCAGTGGTGATAATTTTCAGAGGGTGAGGTTACTAGCCTCATGCCCAACCTTCCCACTTTACCAGTCTTACTACTGACTTAGCGAAGTGTTGGAGTGAGTCGGCGTTCTACCGCTGTGCCACCGACGCACTACTTACTGGGACCAAATAGTAAAATATTTGCCTGTAATTAATAAATTAACAAGTATCCAGCAACACTTCATCTTTTTTTTATTGAAATGACGTTTAAGCAGAAGCAGCTATTTGACTTGAAAGCCGAAAAGTCACAAAGTCGGATGGAATTAACACGAATCAATAAAAAGAACCTGCCTAGTATGTTGAATTACTTTCGTCATATAATATACGCCTATATGGAGCAAACATGGAAAGAATGCCATGGTGGGCTCCTAGCAGAATGAAAACATAACAATATCAACGTAATGTGTCATCTAAATGCCTACTAGCCTAGAACTGTTGGTGTGAAATTTGCAAGCAGATGAAAGTGAACTGCATCTCATCAAAATGAGTTTGAGTACATGTTGTAATAGATGTCAATGGATCACAACATGGCATACTTCATGTTACACAAACATCAATCTCAAAATTTCTATTACATTTTATTACTAAAAAATATAACTGTGATGAAAGGAGGTTGGTCTATTCATTTCAACTAGAATGAAAACCACAAATACGAAAAGTGATGCAAACAGTAACTGGTTACTTCTTGCTCATTGTTTTAATTAAATGGCTCGCACTCAATATACCTAAATCTAGTGAAGGTTTCGATGGAAGCACTCATTCAGAGCACACGAGTTCATTTTTCTTCTTAATCTGATGACTGTTTACAAAAATCTCATGTATGATATTAAGATAACAGAATATTTCACTCTTTCTTTAAAGCCACAAAAACCATTTGAAAAAGCTTGATGGTAAATATTGATTCAGGAATTAGCTCTTGCAGAAAATCAGAAAGTTAAACATCAACACTGTCAAAATCAAAGCAGATATAAAGTTATATATACATGTATATTTGATATGTCACATGTAAGAGTAGACAAAATAAGTGACTCCTATGATTTTGGAAATTTGAGCATCTTCTAGAAGGAGTTATCCATAAAAACCACTTCAAATATCTTGACAATTTCACAGTTCAATTTACTGTCATTTGTGTTCAAAATTCGACCACTCCCATACCAATTCAACTTTTATTGTTTCACATCTTTCAACTTCTCCACTTTTATGTATCTCAAAATTGTTAGTAATGAAAGTAGAGACTTTATTTATCAATGCAACCTTTTACACCCTCAGACACTGTGAATTTGTACTTTTAAATTTTTTTCATGAGATTTATTTCGTTAGGCTTGGCTTTATCGTTAAAATTCAAAAATGATTTTTATCAGTAACTCGTTGTCAGTGAGATAAATGGGTGTCCACGCCTTTCTGTAGTTGATATTTTATGATATTGCTTAAATTATAAACAGTTGAAGCAGTTCTCTAAATATTAAATATTAACTCGTGTTATCTTGCTCCATATGTTGTACTTTCTCCGCCCAAGCTTCTCTATGGTTTTTGATTTATTTGTTCTCTTAGCCGATTTATTTAACTGTGGAGCTTTCAATATCTTTCTAGACAACTTTTTGAACACAAACTTTAATATAATATGAACTTTTCTGAATTCGCCATGAATGACGATATAATTGTATCTCCTAGCAACTGTTGTTGTGACTGGCAGTCAATTTACACTGATTACTTCCACTGACTTGACAAATGAACATTCTTAACATTTTATTTATTCTATATTACTTCGTGTATCTGGTCTGAAGTGATGCGTTTGTTAATCAGTGATATTAGTTGGAGTGCCAGGCCTATAGACGTTCCCTGACTGAAGCTTTTGTGTTTTCTCTGTTTGAAATCTCTATATTCTCCCAATCATACTGCTGTCCGTCATTATCTACATGCATCGATAAGAAAAAATACATATCGTGTGTTCTTAGATTCAGATTCGAAAGGGGACGTCCAGTTTGACCAATATAGTCTTTATAATACTTTGTGCAGTTTATTTTGTAAATGGTATTGATCTTATCTTCTTTTACTGTTGGATCTTTTGGTCTGCACAATATTGAGTAAAGTGATTCCGTTGGCTAGTGTGCTATATCTATTTCATTAAATGGACCAAGTATTCTAGTCGTCAGTTCAGCGATATTCTCCATATATGGTAGGAATGAATTTGCATACCACTTTCAACAGGTAAGTGTTAGGAAAACTTGAACAACATTGTATCATCCAAAAACTAATGATTTAACAGAGATGAATAACAGCACAGAGAAGTAGTAACCGGCGGAATAAACAACCTCCCTATTCTATATTGATGAAAATGTGATTTGAAAGTACTATACAAATATGTTTTACGCATGTAACGAAGAGTAGATAGCTTTCTGATAATGGATACTCTAGTATTTTAACTGCTAAACATGTATTGTCACTCCAGATAACGGCTTCATCGCCAACTTCAATATGAAGTGGGGTTTTAAGATTCTCCTTCATTGTGATAACCATCTCTAATGACAAACGTGTGTGTGACTAGCTGTCCCATGAGGTTTTCTTATGCACACGTTGGTAATCATGATGTTGTTTACTTACCACCTGACTTTCTGTGAATTGGCTTCTTTTTCACTGGCTGATGAATCTGGTATGTCCGTGTGCGTCTCCTCATAGGCAATTCATCTATGGGCCCAGTTACAACTACAACAAAAGAAATAGGACCTGTATATAAACTTTGTTCAGACGGTCAGCGACAGTTTCGAAATTATCGAAATGTGTACACAGATTGTCACTTAATTTAACGTGTTTATCCTGCTGCTTTCCACAAAACTTGAAGACAGTTTTCTCTTTTTTCACAAAACAGTTAAAGTCTAAGGTGATTTTTTTCGGTATATTACCCATCAGCCAGTATCTCACTAATTGTCTGGAGAAGGTATATCCTCACTATGTACCCAAACTTATATACTACACTACTCATAAGTAGGTTGTTGGTTATTACTAATAATCTGGTGCAATTATTAGCATTGGAATTATAGGCTAATGGTAGCTTGTGATGTCTAAGCAAAATTCACAAAACTCAATTTGCAATCACACATTTGACTATCTGGCGGTAAAAGAGCAGGCAGTTTCGTGTAATATTGAATATGGGAGTAAAATTTAATTTCGTAGTGGTGGGCTAGATGGTAACATACCGAAATAGATAGCTGTTTTCAGTTCTCTGGGAATGGATTTATATGAGACACATAAAATATCAGTGATTGCAGTGGGTCACACTACCACCTGATACAATTAGGTGCATATGATAAAGGCACATCTAATAATTTTAGAAAAAAATTTTTTATCGAGTAAGATGTGATATGCTTTTTGCAGATTTCAGTACAGAATATGTAGTTTCGTCATTTTCATTCATTAGGAAGTAAAATTTTTCAATAATAAGGACACTCATATATCGTCTATTCCATTCAACCTTCCAGATCTTCCATTTTCACATAAACAGTATTGATACGTGAATGTGCGATTTGATTTTTCTAAATGTATGGAGCACTTTATCATTCTTCACATGAATTCACTATCCGAATGATATAGAGAATGCCGAATAACATAAATAAAACGGTTTTCGAATTCACTTAGTGTAGGTTCATTTCGTTCATGTATTCATAGCATGATCATATGGAAGTATTCAAGACCTATAGAATATGAATTTGTAATTAATGCTATTCATTGGAGTAACACCACAGTCTACTTGACAAGAACTCATATTACTTGAGGTGTTCAAGTGTGAAATGGTTGTCGACGAAGTGAGACGGAAGTTAGCAGAGATGGCTGACAGCCATACTTCGCAATAAGTTTCAATTTCTGAAATATACTGATTAGAAGTTTAGTTTGTAAACACTGACCTACTTATCCACAGTTAGTACAATGATGCGCAAAATCAAAATTTATTTCACCATTCTCGGTTAAAAAATATTGTACTAGATTGAGGCTACACACGATGATTCAGTGATTTTTTGTATTTCCCTTCAAAAATATGGTTTCATGGCTCACAAAATATTCCGAGGAGTTTGTTAATTCCAGAATGCAGACCGATTTCATGGCATGAATTAGGAGGTATGGAGATTCAATGAGAACTTGTACCAAATAAAGCCAAGTGAACGCTGGTTCCTGATCAAGTGTGAATCCCCCTTGTATGTAAATTTAGTATGCTTGCGGCTCTTTCGTGAATATGGATCAACGAGTAGTTCCAGCTACACTGAGTTTATGCTTAGTATGCATATTTGACTGTCATAGACGCTTCAAGAATTCAGTGTCCCACCTAATGTTTTAGACAGGGTTATGGAAACTAGGGTGCTTCTGTGAAATCAGATACCTGTGACCTATGGGGAATGTATGGTTTCGCAATGAAATTCAACTCCAGTTTATTGTATTGTCTGTATGAATGTAAATTGTGATGTGAAACACTTGTAATATCTCATAATGCCATTCTCTTGCAATCGGTACAAAAGAGGAGCGTAGTCATATCTCATAGAAATCTGTGTGCTTCATTGAGAGGGTATCTCCATTATGGTGCGTATTATGAGATTAACCTCATCGGTAATAGAAATACCTGAAATCAATACTTTATTTTGAATATTCCATATGCAGACGAGTGTGTTCTACTGCATTTCCTTCCAATCACATAACAGATGCTAATAGTATCAACTGACGTATTGGTGGATGAAGATGACAGTCACTTGCAAAACCATAGTAAAAAAAGTATATGAAAATGACATTTTTCTTGTTGACTGTCTGACTGAATAGTTTTTTTTCCTTCACGTTCTCCAGTGGAACATAGTGCCTCAAGCTTCTGGCTTGAAGTTTCTGTAGCAGTGTTTATTATTTTACAGGATGGGGTTGCTAGCCTCATGCCCAACCTTTCCTCTTCACCAGCATTATTCCTGGCTTAGTGAGGTAAAGGAGTGCGTTGGCTGGGGATTGAACCCCGGATCATGTGCATGGTCGGCGAGCGTCCTAACCGCTATGCTACCGACGCACCAACGTCTGACTGAATAGTAAATCGTAGTAATCATAAGGCTGCATTTAACTTGAAAGTTCACGATAAGCTGTGATTCACATACTTGTGTTAAATGATTTCAGTTATAACCAGAATTCCAATAGCATTTTAAGCTGACATGGAGATGTTGTATAAGATATTCTTTCTAGTAGAATGCCGCAGATTGGAGATTGATTTCATGTGAAGTACAATAAGATAGTGTTCACATAGCATGTGTCCTTTTGGTATTTTCCTCAACTGCTTTCAAATACAATGAAATAATTTGTCTTTTGTCACCTGACTTCATCGCTCACACCTCCATTAATCTAGTAAGTTTACGTACACCAGAAAGGAGAACTCTCAGACATGTTCTGCACTTCGAATTCAGAAAATAAAACATAATACGCTCTGTTAAAACTTTTCACTGGGGTGCAATTATTGCGGAAATTTTAAATTTTTTTCTGCAGTAAACATGCATAGCCTAAGTAATGTCAATCATTTCATAAATTTCACAAATCAAAGGTTAAGTCTAGACGCCAGGTGTGGTCCAGAAGTCATGACCCAAGATAAATACGCTGTTACCATAAAGTTTATACCTTTTCCGATAACAATTTTGAGTGATTCTTTAATTTTATTCTGCAGCTATTCTTCAGAGTGTCTTCGTGATATGGATTATGTTGCTTCAGCATGTTGCAATCGAATAACTTTCAACTAGACTGTGATTTGATTTGACAGCGTAAAGCTATCGAATACTGCACATCATGTCGAGAATCTCAAGATCCTGTGTAATTAACATTCAAAAGCCTGAAAATTTGGTCAGAGAGAGATTTATTTTATTTAAATATACACAGATGATATTTTAACTTATTTCATCTCATAATATATTCGATGCAAAGTAATTCTCTATTCTACCAATGATGTCACTTTCCTACGATTGACACGAGCTGAGAAAAATGCATATGCATAAATACCAATAGATTGCAAGTTTCAATGGGTGTGTCACATACGACTATATTGGGTGCATTCCGAAACTGCAAATTAAATGATGCCACTGACCTGTATCCATGTCAACCGAGGATTTCGTGCAAAATCTATAGTTGAAACTAAATATTGAATTATATCCACGTGCGTACAAATAACCTCACCATCAAAATTAATTCAGGTCAGTGATATCTGCAAACCAATGATGAAGATCACATGCTTCCAATGGTTGAAATAGGAAATTGTTGAGAATCATTTTCTGTTCTTTGATCTGAAATGTATAGTCAGCGAGAACAGATTTAGCTGATAAGTAATTTGAATTCCCATCTTCAATTATAATTATCGTTGTTATTCCTTTGGGTTCCGAGTGAAACATATGGCATCAATTACAATAGCCCACGTTGTCATGTTTTCTGGCATCCTCTTCAGTTGGGTCCATGTTTGTCTATAATCTGGCATATGATGAAAACGTAAAAAAACGCACATATTCCTAGATGTCTATGGAAATTATTGAGTCTGAATTGACAGTAAATACTTATACTACTCACAAGTAGTTTTGTAGTGATTTAGTATTAGAATGAGATTGCCAGGCACATATTGTTGAAATTGTGAAAACTTTAGAGTTTCTAGAGTGTCTAGTGAAGTAGTAGGTGTAGAGTCTCATAGAAAAACTAAATACACAGGACAAGACACTTGGCGGCTGCATGAACAGAGAACAAATAGATTTTCTCACTAATAATAGTATTTTGTCTTGTCAGGTATTTGAGTATAAAAGAACGCTTCGTTCAAATGAACCATCGAATGTTAGCAGTCAAAACTAAAGGCGACGAAATTTTCATGGAAGTTGAGAGAAGCAATTATCAATAGTCCTACTGAGTAAACAATAAACTTTTCAAAGCGTTTCTCAGAGGAGATAAATGTGTACCACTGAGTGACGATAAGAAAAGCCGTGCATTTTATATAAAACACTTTTATGAAGAAAGTGAAACACAACTCAGTGAAGATACCGGTAATCGACCAAACGTATTCACATTTTTCGAAATTAGGTAACTAGTGACTATTTGAACCCTATGAACGACAAGGAGATGCAACGGGATTATTTTAGTCAGGTTATTTTTAGTGAAAACCATCAGCCGTCTTCAAATGATTACTTCTTATCCTGTGGATAAGGAATTGATTAACCATTTGTAGGACATAACACTTAGTATTCATTCCAGAGGCGAACATAACTAGGACAAAATTCTGTTGTGTACAGCCTACTTCATGACTTCGTCGAAACAGAATTTACATCGCTTCAATAATCTTTCAATAATTCCATTGTGTGCAATTAATTGGGTTCTCTGAGCTGGTTGGTTTAGTTGCGGAGCTTTCGTCGTCCTTCTGGACAACATCTTCAGTGCAATTTCAGGCATAAGGTGAAATGAAGATGTTTTTTAATCAATCTGGGAATTACCTGCTGCCAATAATGAACACTCCAAACGATGTACATCGCTTTTGGTGTGTTTGTGAAATCAAATACATTAGTATTACGGAAAGATGATTGCTTACTAACATGATTGGAAATTTGCCAAAGTGGTTGCAAAAGCTGATGTCACAGTGGCACAAAACTGAATAGTAAAACATTTTGCAGACTTCAGGCATTATATTGACCTTCTCAAGTCATTCAGCAGACAAATACACTAGACGATACTTGTAATTGCAGAGGCTTTCTCAGTTAGTGATTACAAACATGGTCTCTGTGCTCAGAAAGAAATGGTGGTCACTCTGTTGTACTTATTAACTGCTATTAACATGGTCATTAATATTTCACTCTACTTTTTATTACTTCTTCTTACTCACTGGAAACTGTCGTTCATCAGTGCCATTTTCTTAACTCGTCTTATCATCATTATTATTACCAAAACTGTTTATATCAATAGTATTTAGTTCGCATTTCCTCATATATTCAAGTCCTTTCACCGATAACTGACTGTTTATTTAAGTGATGTAATTGAAATGTAATCAAATTTAACTTAATTTTATTCACTCAAATTCACTTCCACTTATTTCTCTAAAGATGAGCTGAAAGACATTCACATCTGTCGTTTTGCATGATGGACTCAATTTGGTTTAAGTAGTGATGAATTTTATATCTCTGATGTAACTCCACCGGTACGCATATTCCTGTCTATAGCGTATTCAGGTGACGAGTTCTACTGAAGTTTGATGAATCTATTATTACCTGCTTTATTAATCTGCATTGCATTTTGGAACGTAATTTTGTTCATGCATCAAATGTTGAAATTAATGATATGGTTCACACTATTGTACAATGTTTCATTGGTTCAAGCGTTAGTAATTCAATTCAACTTTCTTTATGTTCTGTGACTCATCATAAAATGATATCAAATGATTCGAGTATTTTGAAAACTCCCGCACTGCAAAAGATCAACTAATTCATGCATGCAGATCAGTAGGATGTTTCAATCAAATGAAGTATGTTGATTGAATAATAGTAATAATCATTATATTCACACTTCATGTAAAATGATCACTGATTAGGAAGGAATAAGCCTTCTGTCCAGTGTTCATGTGGTTCTGATGCCTTTCATTGAAATCATTATTCTTCATTACATCAATTCAGTGGTAAATCTCCAACGAACATGATTCTCTCCCATCACATTCAAATCTCCCTACGACTGCCAGCGAGATTTCAATTCCCCTTAGGATTTTCTCATTCCTATCAGTTTCACACATATACATCTGTATGAATTTTTAGAATGAATGCTGAACTACTCATCAGTAGTATACTCAAATCAGGAAATAGAAACTGGATGTTGGGATTTGAAATCAGTTTTGATGCAATACATACATGCACTTCTGTGTGTTGATGGGAACAAATAATGAAAATTTATTTGAGTAGCACGACAGGATACATATTTTGAGCGTTATGACTAATGGTGACAATTCACAAAACTAAGGTATATGTCACGATAATGATTTTAAAGCATTTGAATAGTCGACTTCACAGAAACAGGCAAAACAACTTGAGACATAAATAACTCAATAAATGACAAAATTTGTGTTTCTGACGTTGACTTAGTTGAAGAGGATATGAAAGCGCATCAGAAGTTGTGGGGCCATTTGAAATTGATTCAGAGAGCGAAATAAACTTGAGATATGTTGCTTCCAGTCAGTCATGGACTAGACCATGTTCACGATGCATCCATAATTTTCTAACGCATGGATTAAGCTGCGATTTCCGCCTTAGTTCATCCAATTAATGTGAGGAATTATTTATTGAAAATCACGTATAAATATGACACGATCCGCCGTTGAGCACTGTTTTCATGTGAAGATCCTGCACAAGAAGTAAATAAGTATTTTGCTGCATAAGATAGCTGAGAATTCTGTTCCATGTGATGACACATTGTTCAGAATCAAATAATATGTTTTGTTCATTACAAAGAATTTTACCATAACTGGTTACTTAGAAAACGCTTATCATGAAATTTTGTCAACTCGATGTGATTTTATTTGCTGATGTGGAAGTTCCCAAAATTTGGTTCATATGTTCACGACCAAATCACGAAAATCATTCGAAAGAGGTTGAAGAATACTTCGCAATAGTTGTTATTTATCGGTGTAGCATCTTTACATATATGTCAAAAAAGTTATTTCTTTTCTAACATTCAAGAGTGAGAAGCATGTTGATGAAATGAGAGACATTTCGAATTATATCTCTGAAAGTGATTACCTTTACACTTTAATATAGAGAGGCGCTGCATGGTCACCTAGTCTCATTTTAATGACATAATAATGTAAGCAAAAGAAACTGATCGACGAATTGGGGTAGCTTATTCAAGTTGTCTCAATAACAATTTTATCCACTGTCCGGTGTCACAGTAAATAATGAAAGACAATCTACCGATGTTTAAGAGTTAGCTTTTTTATTCCGCTTTTTCATATTTGCATTCTACTCTGACTGATACTGCTGAAGCACGATAATTTTCATGGATTAGTGCGACTCAGGTCATCTGAAAACATTGTGTGGTGTGGCAGAAGTCATTGTCTTGATTTTGGATGAACTTTTCTTCGCTACCTACTCATTATCCGTCTACTGATTCATGGTTCTTTTTGTTCAGACAAGGTAACAAATTAGGACACGTGATATGTTATTCATATGCGCAGTGTACGTTTTCAGAGAAAATAAAGTCAATAAACAGACTTAAACAGACTTAAATTCTATAGAAGAATATTTCGACTGGTGAAAGGGAAATTCACTTAGCAAGAATTTGTTGAGCACACAGTGAAATATATGATGATAATAAGGAGCCAACGTGATATGAATAGATTGCTGGATATGATTAGCTTTACGTTTCTCTATGTAAAGGCATAATGTAGGAGATTTTTAGTTGCATTCTAGATAAAATTTTAAATTGATAAATCACACAGTGTTATACAGTACCATTAACTGATGACGTTTCGAGCACAAATTATTGCCAGTCCTAATCATGTCAAGTGAGTGACTTGATGTGATTATGAGCAGTAATTTGTGCTCGAAAGGTTGTCATCAATAAATGAATGACCAATACTTACTTATGCCAAAATTTGATTACAGTGATTATTTCTGAAGTGATAGAACACTAACAGATAAGTCCAGAAATGTTCCACTGTGAACAAAAGAATGGAATTCAGCTGGTAAGCAGTGGTTTATCGCGTATATGCTAACGTATTCATTCGATGAAACAAAAAGAGCCATTGCTCAGCGAATAAATAATGAGTAAGTAATGACAAAAGGGTAGTCCAGAAGCAAGACAATGACTAGTGTAACACCACACAATAATATCAGATTATCCGATGTATACGCAAGTAGAACAACCACAGAAGTTTTTGAGATTATTCGCTAACTGAAATCTGCCGATGACAGAGCAGTCTCCATTAGTCTGAGCTGAATAAAATATTATTAACAAACAAAAGTTGAAGAAAACGATTGTGAAATTGTTATTCTACTATCAATAGATTTGTTTCCCTTCACGTTCCACAGTGGAACATAGGGCTTCAAGCTAGTGACCTGAAGTTTCTGTAGCAGTGTTTATTTTACAGGATGGGGTTGCTAGCCTCATGCCCAACCTTCCCTCTTTACCAGTACTGCTACTGGCTTGGCGAGGTAAAGGAGTGCGTCGGCCAGGGATCGAACCCCGGACCATGTACATGGTCGGCGAGCGTCCTAACCACTATGCCACCGACACATAACTGTTGATACATAAGTAGCTCAAATGTTTGTAAACAAAATTGTCAGATGCAGTCACCATCGGTACTATTCATTCTGTTATAGTCTATCTCATTATTTCTGTTAGAAGTCAAAGGTTAGCATGATCTGTACGAAATGCGTCTTATAGGGTTTATAGAAGCAATGATGATTCAAATGGGAGTTTTGGAAAAATGTTTTGTCCTTATAATATCAACCTTAATGTAATACAAAACCTAAAAACACATCAAGATAATCTTTGTGAGCTAAAAATATCCTGCATTATGCCTCGACTTAGTGAAACGTAAATTCGATTATATTATTATTATTTTGTGAGCTGGTGTCTGTCACTCAAATGCCAAAAAAATCATTACTTTTTGCATATTTACGAAAGATGATGCACCGATGAATACCGCCCACTACAAAATACAATCTCTCAAGGCTTTTTCCAATATTTCTTGTTATTAGGTCATCAGGGTATGAAGGTAAGTAGTGTCGATTATATTACGTCACCTAACTTACTAACTCAATCTTACTTAAGTTGCTATCCAATTAACCTTGCTTCATTCTTGTATCACCTAATTAAATATCTAAACTTGACAAAGATCATGCGCACACTCACTAAAATATTTGTATATAAATGCGATCGTACAACTATGTGAATGAGTGTGCCAAAAAGAGTCTCTTCTCTTTTTCATATGAGCTATTTTCATCTGTTTGTTGATGCTTGAAATCAAAATAACGTTGAACAATACACACATTCCAAAATGTGTATATAGAGTCTGAATCCTCAGTACATTTCATACTACTCATAAGTGGTTTGGCTGTCATTTAATATTTCAATGGCATTACTAGTTGTATATTATTGAAAATTTAAAAAAACTGGAGAATTCAGAAGGTCAAGTAAAGTATTGGATGTGGAGTTTCACCTCAAATTCAGTACAGGAAAAAGAGTAACTGAGAACTCCATGGTGAGAGAACAGATCGTATTTTCTCAGTAATATTATTTCACTTGGTCAGATATGTCGAGCAAGCAAATTAACTCCGTATTCAAATGGACCGAAGAGTGTTACTTTTGAAAGCAAAATGCGACAGAAACCTAGTGGACAAAGTGAAAAGCCATTTGACAATATTACTTTTGACCAGACAATGCAATTGTGAGGGTATTATGCGTGGAAGCTAATTCTGTACGCCTAAGTGCAGGTAACAAAGAATATTCAGTTCATAAAACGCTGTTATGAAGAAGTTGAAAGACAATGAAGCGAAGGAATCAACCACTGATTGAATGTATGGAGTTTCTAGAAATTGCGCAATAAATAACTAGTTTAACACTGTGAATGACATATTTAGATATTTAGAATTAGATCCTCATCTCTGGCTCCACTATGATATTTAAATATATATACAAATGTCAACGTTTCAAGATGATGATAATTTACAAAGAGAATTATTACTCACAATGAAAGGATAGAAATCTCTTGAACAAGTGAATTGCATAATGCGTTATTATGGAGAAAATGAAGAGTAACTGAAGTGTAAACGAGTTTTCAAGTTGATTACGTAACAGATTATTATAGAAAAATAAAATGATTCAGACAATTGTAATTTGTAATTAAAGATGAAGTAATCAGGAAAATAATTTGGACAATTATAATTTTTAAAAGGTTTATGATGAGGCGGACGAAGTAGTCTGGTTTATACATTCATGCAACGATGGCCTAGTTAAGGAAAGTGGTTGTACGAATTTCTTCTGAGCGAACAAGTTCAACGTTTTCAGGTGGACTCTTTTTAAAGCAAAATAGCAATTAGAAGGATTGCGATAAATAGCTGTAAATGCTATTTTACCATAACATTTATATTCATGAACTAGGGGTGTTAAAATAGACCTACCAATGGATTTGTCTGTCCCTTGCTTAACCATGTAGGATGATACTCGGAAATACGGCGATGAACCTGCCTAATTGTTTGCTCAATGTGGCTGGCGCCGCAACAGCAGTCAAACTGGTACATACACATAGAGGAGAGGAAATTAGGTGGTATTTTGTTCTTATTTCTCGAACGTAGAATAGAGGCCTATTTTACTTTTGCAGTAACGAAACATCGTTTACAAAATATAACAGTGAATATTGATTTGCAAGGCGATAGAGAAAATGCTGATAAAAATGTGAACTGCTGTAAATAGTTATGAGAATGATACGTGTGTGTGTGTGTGACACATTTTGACAGAATTGAAACTGTGTTTTTCTCACTATTGAATCTTGAAAAACGTTTATCAAGGGCACTATAAGAGCATGGGCGTTGAAACAACTTTGAATATCATGACAGAAAGACAGTTTATGAATGAGACATGACAAATTTGTTTTGTTTTTGTGCTGTTTTAGATTTTTATCTTTTAAACTTTTTGGTCTATTTTACTTATCTAAAGTATTGAAGTGCGATAAGATTTACCTTTAATTCAGAATTTCTTTATTTTGGTTATCTTATAGGTTGACTCAGTCCGATTGCTCTAGGTAGTGGTCGACTGAAACTTTACCAGCTTTTTATGAAATGCGTTGCTTTTCTCAGTAAAACTTACTGGTAAATATTCTGCTACCCTGGATACACTCTAGTGACTGAATGAATAGAGCAGAAAGTTTATTCTCCATACTGTTCTCACCTTTTACAAAAGCTCCGTTTCGTTTATATTTTATCCTCGTTAACATATAAGACTCCAAATAAATCAAGACATAGTATTCCTGCTTGTAACTACACCTGGATTATTTTGAACAGAGGAGAAACAAGAAACTGAGGAAGGTAATATACACCATTTCATTATGTTGGTCATTTTCAACTGAGATACAACCAAGAATGATTTCAGTATCAATATTATTAAATATTCATACACATTTGATGTTGATGAACAACGTGAGCGTGAGGGCCATTAATACATGGTATAGTATGAGGTAGTAAAAGCTTTTGGTAGGTCTGTTAGTTCATACAGAAATAATTATAAGAATGTTATAGAAGCACCGATTATGAATTCAAAGTCATATATAGTGGAGCAGAAACCAGTCTTCCTAAAACTGGTGCCTTCTGAAACAATTCAAGGTTTTAAAATCTGAGTTTTATATTACTTCTAAATGTAACCATCGATTTACGTGCACATGCGTTCTCTTGCACGGCAGACGCAAAGAAAGGAGGATTTCTGACCGTCTATTTGTTCAATTGTATCGAGGATCCTAACTCTAAATTCCTATTATTTGCGAAGACACTCCGGATCGACCATTTCTTTCAACGATTAGCAACTTTAACTCTAAAACACAAGGACTTGTAATAAGTTGTATTGCTCGAAAATTAAAATCGATATCAGAACAAAGTCTATAAACAAATGTTTTACAAGGAATGTACAAAATTTTTTTCGCATTCTTTCGTCTTCTTCCAGCTTGTACACGATTGAATCGTTCGCACCTTCGAGTTGCCCACCAATGGCTACCTGGGCCAATGAACCAACGTTGAGTGTTCACATTCATTTACAACATGCCTATGAACTTGTGAGTGAACGGTGCGAAAGTGTTCATCAGTGTGACCGGTTGCCTCGTGAAAGATAGCGGTCACTAAAGAGATGTCTCAAAATTATTTGATTTGAATGAAGTTCAAGGTGATTCCTGTTTCCAGGATACCATTGCAGCTGCAGTCATTAGACGGTTAAAATAATTATTGTCCCTTTCCAGCATGCTGTCAGTTACATGGTATTAATCACTAACTCAACAATTATTAAGAAAAAATGTGAATATTTCAATCTACTGATGGATGTTTTGATAGTACGCATTTCATTGTCACAATAAATGTTAAGGAAATAGAAATATATTTAGCAATATTTCGTAGTTGAGAATTGAAGGAAATTCGATCCCTGTTATTGTTATGACATTTCGATACCTGTTAAATTTCAAGTTTGTCTGACTTTTTGTGGCAGATGGATAGAGAAACCAATGAGATATCTATGAATTCACTGAAATGTTCATGTTACTTTTTCTACAATTTGTGTCATCTGGTTTTCAGTCAGCTATTAGGCAATGAGCGTTTTTCAATTCCTCGTCGAAATGCTTAAATATGATAGGCATCAACCAACCAACCAAGTTCATTCATGGTGTGAAAATGCAAACTGTAAACACAGTGTAAGAAGCGATTGGGATTTCAGGTGTTCCTTCATTAAATAAGGAGAAAATGACAGAATATTGCATCTCAGGATATCCTCAAAATCTCTCGAACACTGTGGCATTTACAATATGCAACCCTATACTGCTTGTTATTAGTATTTTACGGAGTGAACATGCACAGATTAGACGATTGCAAAGAGTTAGACAATTACCCCCGTATTTGCATATTCAATAATTTAGATATTTAAATTCAAAAGCTGTAACTCCACAACAGCACATCCAAGAGGTTTGCAGGTAACTGATGAATGAAATAGATTTTTCCGAACAGTTTGCTCCGAGGAATGAAAGAGTCACTTTGGTGAACAAAATAAGATTACCATTCAATGTAGCTTCTATGATGTCTCGATAACTGCCTCAGAGGAATTCATTCGGACTATGGACAACTGAAACGCCTCCTCTTATGCCCAGACGTGCTTTAAATGGATCTTTAAATTCTCTCAACTTTATTCCGATTAAATGTATCAGTCTGATTTATCCAAGCTTCACGTTTGAAAAACTTGGTGTCTCATACATCTATTCATTCGAACTGGCAACAGCGAAGTTAAGAGCTTTCATGAATTAGGCTGTAAGTGGAACACTAGGCGGTCTGATTCTTACTAGTGATTACGAGGAAAAGAAGAGAGCTATGACTTTCAATCTGGGCCGTTCGTTCTGCATATAAGGTATAACTACTGAAGTTAACCGTTGCTAACCACTAATGGTTATCAGTATAAGTAGTTTCGCCAAATTTGACTCACTGCATCCTCTTCTCATTCGCACTTAGGCATGATAACTTCTAATACGCTGACGAATGAGAATTGTTAAGAGGATATCATAGGCAGAAGTGTAAATTGTTAAGGGACCGATACATCTTTTGTGGTGTAACATAGTATCTGCAAGTGATAGTGCGTCGGTGGCACAGTGGTTAGGACTCTCGCCGACCATGCACATGGTCCGGGGTTCGATCCCCTGCCGGCGCACACCCGATATTTATGGTCGGCCTGAATTTGGGCTACCGATATTCATGCTGAAAATTCCATACTTGTACTGAAAGTACGGTGTGGAATCAAGCTGTAAATAAAAATATAAAATAAATACTTATGAATCAGACCCAAAGTAGAATGAACCACTGACCAACTGCAGAGACCAGATCTTTTGAAAGTTTCATACAGTTAGTTCGCGCATGCTTTGAATATACTGAATATATATTCAGCATGATTCGCAGTGAGTGTATTTACATGACAACTTCTGGTCAGGTGAATAAGGACATCTACACTATCTGAATTATGAAGTGAAGTGCCAGGTTGTTCCTTGGAATCAACTTGGTAGACATATGAAGATATGAAGCGCGCTTCGTTGTCATCTGTTTTGAAGAGTACTGCAATGAATGCCAATGTGATAGAAGTCAATACTCCATGCTAAATACATCATAAGTTATTGTTATTTTCTATACAAACAGATCCTTCAAATAGTTTGAACAAGTTGAGAACAAGGAAATATTCGCAGGATTATAAGATCTCATGTCTTTCAGACACAAATAATCTATTAAAGACTATGATAATTAAGTGAGTATTTCAGTCATCTTATCAAATGACACAATTTTCCCCTAGACTGCATATCATTGTTCTCACACTCGCAGTTCTGCTCTTCACTTAGTCTTTATTATTTGTCTTTGATTTTGGTTTATTCGTAATTTTATAACTTCTATTCGTTGTTGTGTGATAGTACTAAAAATAGGTCGACTGAAATTTTGTTTTAATAGCGATGTAACGACGTCTTAGTCTTGAATTATCTGCGTTAAACATTCCTGCCTTGTCTGCTTCCTGCAGAAGGACATTTGATCCATCATTAGCAGATGTATTCCTATTAATTGATATAAAATTTTATCAGCAACTGATTTCACTGTGTACATAAGACCACGCTACCAAAAAAGCATTAGGAATGAGCAGTCCTGGAAATGAATCAGCCCAGGATCTATTGCCCGATAAGCTACCGAAGAAAACGGAGATGGATGAGATACACACTGAAGAGACCAAGGAGTGATTTCACACTCAATAAAATTATCTCCGTGAATTCGTTCGTGTAGAAAAGTGAGAAAACGGTAAATTTCATGCCTAATGATAAACTGATACGTTGTTAAGTTAATTCTCATTTATCCAATCAATTTCACTTATTTCTTCCCAGCAATTGTCGTCAATCAATATCACTTCTCAATATCGCTGGAGTAGTTCTAACCAATGAAAAATTCCATCGAGATTTGTAAATGACGTTTATTTTACTTAGGCATAATTAAAACAAAAACAAATTTAATCTTTTAATGAAAATTGAAAATGTTTGCAGAAGTTGAATGAACAACCGTTATTGGATATGACAGTCGGAAGTTAGTATTAAGGTTAAACATTAAAAATGTAATGACGATGAATCACAAACATAGTCAGGAAAAGATTATTAATTCTTTTTGTAGTCTCAACAGAATTCGATGTAAGTATTCATCCCCGCCACCTGGAAAACACAAGCGAATATTTGGGAAACTAAGAAGATATACGTGATATACATGACTGGATTAATAATTATATAGAAATGAATGTCACAATTCATAAAATCAGACAAACTTGTTAAATAAAGATAATTCTACTGAGAACCTTTCCCGATAGTTCTCTTCTAAATATTCTCTTGGCTTGAACTGTTTCATCTCATGTGTGTGGTTTATCAATCACACGTGTTACTTGATTCCAGATCGACGGTATAAATTCAGAATAAACTCAGTTATTATGACATCAGAAACTGACACACCTGCCTGCCATACTGAAATGTGCTTACATTAACGAAGGTGTTCACATGGAAAAAGTTATGTTTATTTCACTTCATAAGAGATGTAGAACAAACATATTTTGAGGAATAACTTACCGTCCCAGCCCTCAACACGTAGGGTAACTACATATTTGTAAAGGGAGAATATTTGTCGAGTAAATTGAAAGCATTTGCTGATTTTATTTCTGAAAATGGATTTTCTTCAGGAAAAAAATGTGATAAGTTTGTCCGACGTACTTCGAAACATTAACAGCTTAACAGTAAGAGTGATGGAAGCTCTTAAATCAACTACATTAGTCCCTTATAATTGTATGTACGGAAGACAATAGATTTCAACCTCTGCCCACTGTGGACTGCTTCACCTATCACAACATGATTGCATGTTACTAATTACTCTCATTTGATACGTCACATCTGATGTCATCTGTCACTTAAACATTGTGGAAATGCATGAGTGGTAGACAGTGATTATTTCCAGCAGAACCCAAAGCTTAGCTAACATTTTGTAGGTGAAGAATGGTGCAGAGTGTTGTGACAAAACGCCTACATGAGTACTGATGAATGTAATTAATAATTGAATGTAATCCGAGAATTTTTCGTGAAAGATCCTTTTCACATGCTCCATAAACATGTATTGCTTTCTTAGCATTATTCCTTAGATTTCAGCCATCGAGATGTATGGAGGTGAATAAAGAAAAGGCGGCCTGTTTCAATGGATTCCAATAATGTATATATCTACAAACTGGATTACTAAACGTTGCGAAAATTGATGAATATTTTGAATGAGCTTGTGAGATGGTTTCGCGTATAATTATTATTTGAGATATTAACTCATATGCTGATATATATATATATACTATATACATTTGATGCAAAGCTGTTTTCGAATGACATTGTTTCGTGAATTTTCTTTCTAATGTATAACAAATGAACCAGTATACATTTCTCAAAATCTCTCACTGTATTTCATAATTTGAAGTCAAGGAATTTGTTAAATATTTTGCGTGATGCATTAAACGGAATTGTTTACATTCTAATGAAACTAGGAATAACAGCTAAAAGCAAAGCGCATAGGTTAGCTGTAATCGCAGTATGTTACCAACGTGAACATCATCATATTTCGAAAGGAACTAGTCCAAATGTCAAGTATCCAAAACATTCTACTATTTGTTTGAAGACGTCTTTCCCCCTTCCAGATGCTCAAAGTAACTTTGATGACGTTAAGAAGGAAACGGATAATCGCAATGATTTGAGTCATCTTTAGAGGAAATCTCAAAGTTTATTCACATGCCAATAGAATGTACGGCTTTTAACTTCTCATCCCTGTCAAGTATGTTGTTTGAAATGCTACATATAATAATTCGATGTTTCTGAGCTTCGAAATTTACTCAACTGATATTTCATTGTCAAGACTGATGACATCTATGCTACTTCAGTAACTTTCTCACAGATATTCAGAACTTCAACCCTTCTCCACACTACTGTGTGCATCAAAATATATCTGAGTACATTCTAGTGATATTGAAAGAAGGAAGTATCGTTAATACATCGTGTATTTCAGTGCTGTTGACTAAGTAGAATTCTGACACATTATCTGAGAAACCATTGTAGAAATGATGAAACCAATTGACGAATTTTATTATTCTTTGGAGAAAGTAGATCCTCATGATTTGGATCCCGTTGGGGATTATTAAACAAATGACTTTTAAAGAGATAGTTAATAAAAATCAGAGAGATTAGAGCTGGTTTCTCGCATATCTGACTATTCTTCTGGGAGTATAATCAGCGAGGCAAGTGTTCCAAATAATCCGCTGAATAATTTGGTCCCTAAATTACCATGGAATATCTCTTCTACGGTACATACAACCGACACTCCTTGAACAGTTCTACGTATGTGTCACAGTTTGATTTGAAACCAGTGAAATTTTCACGAAGTCGACAAATAAACGAAGCACTTTCACCTATTATGAGACAGATGGATCCCCCCATCTATTCAGTTCAAAGTATAATTTTCGATTGTCTATGCAATATAAACCAGGAATGAAATTCGGAACTCATTCTTCATCATAATTGAGATTCAGCTGTTCTGTGTTGCTGTATTTCCACAATATTCCGTTTTGAAACGGTATCTTGTAAGTTTCCGATCATGTTCAGTCACTTGTGTTTAAACTGGTGTTGTAACAACAGAAGGCAAGACACGGAAGCCGAGGTACATTTTCAAGTGGTCAACCAGGGAATTGCATCTACACAGTTTGTATTCTTTAGGCGAACACAGAGCATTTGATTTTGATTTACATTAAATAACAAGTAATAGTGTGTTCAAATACGCCTATATTATTATGTTGCTAATGCACTATTGTAATGTTGGAATAGTATTACCAGACGTTAACATCAACAAATGCAATGATTCTCACTGTGAGAATAATATTCCGTTGGAACCCACTGTCTGTATCACACCAGCACAGTTACTAGTATTTATTGAAATAGTCAATCTTTTAATTTGCTAAATAATTTGAGTTGGCCGGTGTGATGACTTTTCTAGCAGTGACTAAGCAGTTACAGCCACAAATATCAACCTGCCTGTCAAATGCCAGTGTAAGTTGCATGATATCTCATTACATTCATTCTATTTGTGATATAATGACGCTTGTTTCAACCTTCGATGTGTAGATGAAACATTAACAGTATGTGTCAATGGATGTGAACATTGAACGTTTGTTTATTGGAAATGGCAGCCATTGGTGGGCAACTCGAAGGTGCGAATGGTTCGGTCGCTTGCAAGTTGAATGAAGACGGGAACAAATACGAATAAAAGTACTTTATAACTTCATTTGTACTTAACATTTGTTTGTAGATTTTGTAGTTGTCTTCACTTTAATTGCCAAACAATATAATTTCGTTCAAGGAATACTTGTGTTTTGGATTTAAAGTTGAAAGAAATACACAGTCTTTATCGGTGGCAAACGTCTTCATTACAATAGGAACTTAGGGCTAAGTTCCTTGACAGTATGAAAGGAATAATTATTTTACACCCCACTCACCCGTTTTTGGAAGTCTTTCTTTCACTGTAATATGATGTTTTATTATTAATGTGTTTGAAATACGTAAAATAAAAATATGTTATCGTACTTTTAATTTTCCCTTGCATATTCAAACTTCAAATGAGTATTTATTGTATCTCAGCATAGTTTCTAGAAATTCGTTGAAGGATGGATGGAGAAGATCAACAGATGCCTGAACCCATAGAAAATTAACAGTAATGTCTGGTACTGACATAGCATATTTGTTGAATCATAACTCGTCGACAGTGATTTCAAGTGATACGAGTTAAACTACTAGATTATTATTCCTCACTCCTCCCCAACCGGTGATATATAAGACTTCACGTAGTATCTTTAGACTTCACTGAGCAGGTTCAACCCATCACTAACTTTCCGTTATTTCACCTGCTCAAAGAACTATTTGCGAATCCTCTTGAAATCGGTATTGACTCTATCATAGTCAGGCGATTTCGTCTAAACTGTTAACTTACGTGGAACTTTCAAAGAGAAAATATTCATACACGACGAACCACAGGTAAATTACTACTATGTATTTCTATATGCACATTCTGGCATGAATACCTCTTCGAATAGTGAGTGACCACGATATCAACAAAGAAATATACGCGACTAATGCAAATAGTCTGGTTGCTGAATTTTTACAGCTTTATGGAGACAGTTACTTCAGTAAAATTGTTAGGTAAGTGCGTTGTCTCCTTCTTGATCTTTGTCCAGCGTGTTTGGTAGAAGTGTCTTAAGATCGATCAGGATTTTGATAATGGCACACCTAGTGAATCATTTGCGTGAATAATCTAATGTCATGTTAATTCTCAAGATTTGTACGCCTTTTGTTGTCCATCATAACTGAGGCAGTTAACATCAGAACTATTTAAACTGTTCTAGATGCGTTCGTATACTTTCCTCTTGTCATTCCAGTCTCCATGACGTTCACTTCTAACTTAGAATACTTTATTAGAGAATCAAACATCATTATGATAATTGCTGCGACAAAGTATTTATTCTTCGCCTGTGTCCCTACAAATATGCACATGTTACTTACATTCTACTGACTTGTTGGGTTTAACCTTATTATTATGATCACGTTGATCATTACTCACTAATGCATCAATTTAAAGCCACCTCAAGGAGCATCACTGCACAAAAAAGGATTTCTCTGGAAAAAATGACTGGAATAAATACCCCTTATTCAAAAATAAGAGTCCTTCAGTTACTGAAATGAAAACAAACATCAAAACAAAACATAACTTACAATATTTTACTGAAACGGTCGAAACGGTCAAATGTACATGTCAAGGAGATTAATCAACGAATATCTCAGCGCAGTGATATCATTTTGATCTTTATCGTAGGCCCAAGCGATCGAACTATCCTGAAGTACAAAAGCTAATAATTTTTATTTAACGGGAATATAAATACCAAAGTAGACACTTTTAGACGCTCACATGTGTGTAACATTCTCTAACAAGTATTTCATCAGCATGAAGGTAAAATGTTCTCATTACCAGTGTTGGTGTTCCTCATTTTTCTTCCATGTCATTACAGCATTATGACGAGATCTGGTTTGATGTTCAATTTTATTAAGTGATGCTTGTTTATTTCCGGATTTATTTCAAGCTTCTCAATGCAAATTAACTTTTATATTTCATATGATAAAGTAAAAATCAAATTGTGTAGTCCCACTTCACTGCCTTATTCAGAAGCAAATCTAGTTTGAATGTTAGACAGAAGTCCGTTGAAGGTGAATATAAACAGTCTGAGTTTGCATCATCGACACCATTTGAAACAATGTCCACTTATGTGAGATTCTTCTGGAATGCAAATAAAATTACCAATTAGAAGGATTGTGCGGTTTATATTTCCAGTGATAAAAATTCCTCATGCTTCTCGAAGATATGATAAAAAGTTCTAATAGTCATTGGGCTCCAACCGGAAAGTTCACACGAATGATTCATTTAACGTGTCTGGCATGAATAAATCTAAGAAAGTATTTCACAAATCAAATATATTTTACTCATTCCGATCATGATCTTTTGTTAATTTGTGCCAAATTATCAAAGTGATATCCTTCTTACTCATTTTTTCTAGAAAAGAAAAAAGATATAAATTGAAAACATAACAGTTTACGAACAAATATGCTCTAGGTGTGGAAGTTAAATGCGAAGAGAAATGCAAACAGATTCATCGATTTTGTACAGAAAACATGAGCTTGAATCATCCAAACTGACTGAAAACTTAAATTGTTTGATACACAGTCAATTAGGGCATGACGTGAATTTTGTTGAATCAAGCCAATCCACATGTCTGTTGACGTAACGTCATGTTCTCTTTGCTGCAAATAAACTCATAGTGGCAAATAACAAAAATAGAAATCGCCTTTCCTTCGTTATGCTTCAATTTGCGTTCGAATACGGGTGGTTTAGTACTTCTTTTGGGGAAATATGGTGTTCAGTCCACCCATCTGACTCAATCAGTGAAGTATTGCCGTCTGCAGTTACGTGCTGCCATCTGGTGTAATTGACGATGTTTGATTTTACTACATCAATTGAAGGCCTTCTTGAACACTTGAGGCAAACACAGACAGTTATCCGTCGCCTCTATAGTCTACCAAAGTTGAACATACGTGATCTGCGACATCGACGAATTTAAGATATGTTGGCGTCACTAATCCATCCGATTGTCAAACGGCCGTCCAAAATGTTAGAATATGCGACGTAAAAACTGTATAATTACTCTCTCTGAGATACTACTGAACCTACTGAATGTATACAATATTTAAATATGTCCAATACAACTCCATTATGGATAAGATTTTATTTTGATAAATCACACAGTGTTACACAGTAATATTAACTCATGACGTTTCGAGCACAAATTATTGCTCATAATCATATCAAGTTACTCACACAACTTTTTCCTTCATTTATATATACATATACATCGATGACATTTATTGTATTTTTATGGCACTATCTAACTCACTACCGAAATTCCTAATGTCAGCGTGCTGATTGCGGAGTCTGTTTTGGACGATGTAGTGAATTAGAAGTCGACGGTACTGGATGCACTACATTTACTTAGACTGCACTGTAGCCATGAGACTGGGTCAAAAAAGTTTCTTTGAGAAGGTCAGTAAGTTGCTGACATTCTTCATCAATGTCTTTCAGCGTCATTTGTTCGTCTGGTTCAAGTCTGCTCAACATTTGAATTCTTATGCAGAATAAAGTGCATGATTGTGGACCAAAAACGAAAATAATGACCTTGAACTGCTTTTCTGTCAGTGACTTCGAATCAAATCGCACACATGGTGGTATACAATGCCTAGCTGAGTGTGAGTGTCGTCGTTTTCATTGAGTACACGTTTCATGAGGTGGTTACGAATGTTCCAGCGATTATCTGTGATCACTAAAGTGAATACGCCGTTTCTAGACAGTCTCATAGAATTTTCAGTCACTTGGCATCTTTGGAAGAATCAGAATTTGTCTAACTCCCTCAGTAGTTGTCTAACATTCCGTGCATCGTCTTTTCTTGCAAAATCCACTTTAAATAGGTCTGCGTGTCTCTGGTATCAAGTGGCAAATGTATTACTTTCATCTGTGTCACAAATAAATTCAGAAATGATGCTATCAGTATTGTCACGAGATGGAGATGAATCATCGAGCGATGATATCCGTAGGCCAGCCAGCAACTCCATCATTTTAAGTTATGGCTCTCCAAGCGTGAAGAGTCCGTCTCTACTTTGTACGTATCTTCAATTCTGATATGACTGTTAGCACACTTGGTAGTTTGTACCAACTAACTTTTTGCCTAGTAGATTTATGAGCCTGCTGTTCTAATCACTCTTGGCAATAACAATGAAACGACACCGTACCATCGAGTCAAGTGAAGAGAGGCCTTTGACGTAGAGGACGTTAGCTGTCTTGAGTCAACAGTGGATTGGGTTGACGTTCATTGCACATATCTATGCTTTAAGTGGCCCTGAGAGACACTAGTAAAATTGTTAAGATGAATGTCATTGATATAAGAATAAAACTTGGGCACTGTGGTAGAGTGTAATTCCATTATGGTGGGGGGGTTAAAATTCTAAAAAGTAATCTAGGTAGGTGGAGATAGAGGTTGATTACTGAATCTTTGTTCATCGAATCTACACCCAACACATGCAATAGGAATGAGTCATCACTCATACCTGAAATATGGAAAATAATACTACCAATCAAATCAAGTGAAAATCAAGTGAAAAACAATGGAACTATATAAATGAATTTAGGAAGTCGTGTGATTAACTTGATATGATTATGAGCAATAAATTGTGCTCGAAACGTCATCAGTAAATATTACTGTATAACACTGTGAGACTCTATCAAAATAAAATTTACCCATAATTGTTAAGATGAAGCGGTCAACAACAAATGAGGTTCCAAGGTCAAGAGTTGGAGAGAGGAAAAGAAACTGCACTGTAATGTAGTATTCCACAAACATTTGATCTGGACGACACTAAACAGAAATCTACTAAATGTATGGGGTTTCCGATTTCGTTTTACTGCAGAGGCCCTTGCCAAATTTGGAGCTATTTGATTAAAAGAAACTAGTCCAACCTCTAAATTCATTATGGGTCTAGTTCAGTTTGATTCCTTAGTTTTCCTTTTCCTTCGTTGTTTCTTTCATCTCCTTCATTCTTTTTCATTTCAAGAATGAAATACCACTATTTCAATTTGTTCCCATACTCTTCCCATTCACACTTGTGTTTGTTAAAAGCTGTTTTATAATCAAGTGTAATTCTATTCTTAATCCCATTGTAAAATATATTCACTAATTCGAACTTTCATATGATATTGAAAACAACTATCGCCTCTAATTTTCTTCATTATTGTGCGGAAATAAGTAAAGAATAGTTGTACTTATGAAACATTATGCAAATAAATGCCATTATTCAGCCACTTTTGCGGATGAAATCGCCGAAAAGATATGCTTGCTGAAGTGTTGTTTTCTCTCTAATGTCCTGGTAGGTGATTTCCACGGTCTACTAAATAAGTTGACAAAACAGCCGTTTCAGAAGTGACATCTTCACTTCCACTGGTTGATATATTTCAGATTATTCAGACGGTTTTTGATCATTTCTCGAATTCCACTTGTAGAACATAGATAAATTTTCATCCCTATCATTATCATTCCCAGAATGGATCTGCATTTAGTGCGAAAATAATTATAAAAAGGCGAGAATTCATGGTAAGTGGTTATAGACATTGAGGGAATTTTTCCCAGTGGTATAGAATTTCAGATTTCAACGTTTTTAATAACCAGACTTACGCAAATCTTCTGAAGAAATTAAAAAAACACGCCATTTTTATGAAAGCTGATATAAAGTTAGAAGGAAATGCAAATTATATGGAAATTTAAAATTATTTGAAGTTCCGTTTGATTTAGGATTTGTAACAGAATAATGAAAGGAACTTCAGTGACATCCATATTCAGGGCTGTAATGCAGCTGTCAAATAAATCACAGCAGAACGCGTCATAACAATAATTCCATGAGACTTTTATGTAGATGGAAAACAGTAGGTTACAAATAATTCCCTGAAAGCAGAGAAAATCATGACGGATTTTCAACTTTATCATGGATTAGGTAACTGCAGATTTGAATTCAAATAGATAACCAAATTTGTCAAGGAATTCAATATTATTTGTGGCGGTTTAATTCACCATTAAGTTCAAACTTTGGTTTCACACTATGGGAAGCAAGTTTAGGCAATCTATAATTCTACCAGGGCACGTTTCGCCAGTTTCAAAGGAAATGCCGAAGATTTTTATTGATTCATCACGTGATAAAGAGAAAACATTGATCTCATCTACCAAAGGAACTACGAAACATCGGGTTCATCAGCCACCAACCTAACTTGAATTCTCAAACATCTCTCACCTCCTTCGAAATTCTGTGATACGGAATTCTGAAAAAGCTAACTGAGCAGATAATGCAGTGCTAGAAACAATGAACCAAGTACCATCTATTCACATTGAAGTAGCAAGTAATAATATGATAATCCTGCTGAAATTGCCAGTCAGCCAGTAAATAAGTCATGTCATTGACTTGTGCGTTAGACGTTCAGCCAGTTGATTACCGAGTTGAATGTTTACAAGCTACTTCAACCTGTGAAACAAAGCAGTATCTTAATGCTTTTCCTTTTTAAATGCGTATGCACGACATTGCAGTTCAATCGCTGATCAGCAAGCCCCATCGCCTTGAGACTTACTAGTCTTACTCTCTCTATTTCTTCAGCTGCACTCGTAATTCCGCCTAATAAATTAGTGTGATACATGAATAGTTAATGCTGAACGAAAGCTCCTTTTATTGCGTTATTTGGGTTTACAAGATATTTCTCTTATTCTTCGGAGCATGTAAACTTACCTCGATCTCCTGATCAAGTTAAAAGATAACTCACTTTGTGGCATAAAAACTGAGATATGCAATAGAGTTATTGAAATAAAACTCAACCAACATTATTTTCTGTTAAGCTTCAGTACAGTGTTACCCATTGAGAAACCTCAACGTTTCAACCGACTGATCATAGGACGAAAAGTTGAGTTAACTGCAGGATGTTCAAAGGTTGCTGAGAGTTGACGTTTACTAGAATACTGGTGCTAAACGTGAAGCAGAATGGATGTTTGGACTTTGGACTCGAGAAACTACTATGGGCCATGAACAGAACAGCTAAAGAAACTGTAAAAAAACCTTATTCTCTGGTGGAATTTGATAATCGAAATAACTTCTTCTGTGTAAAGTATGAATAAGCATGGGGATAAGGAATGTTCACACCTTGTCTGATGTTGGGACAGGTGCTCAGACTGAAAAATAAGTGAAGCATGGAAACTGTGTATAAGTGGCAGGAATAATGACAGCAGACGGAATGGAGTTTGACTACCCGAACGAATAAATGCTAAATCAGTATTCAATTATGGTTTTACAACCAATAACCTCGAATACAATGACGAAGAGGATATAATGATATCAACAAAAGAATTGGTGACATTCATGTAGTAGGAATTAGTCTCCTCCAGGATTTCGACGACAACATGCAACTTATAATCAAGTAACGTTTCATTTATGCAGAATTGTGGAAATGAAGGGATAAAGACACAGTGAAGAAGATGGCGAATCTCTGCAAATAACTGCAAACAGTTATGTACAAGAGTCCACTCGAATGTCAGCATCAACACTCTTGATGATGATGAATTAGAAACTCTGCGCATCGGTTACTGATAAGACTTGCAACTAGTAGAAATATATATCATTTGCAGCAAAATGGAAAATCGAAAATGGAGATCTAATTGCGAATCGAAGAAGTCAACATAAAGTAAATGTATTTCAGCTATATATGTACATTGAGTTGCCAGCAAACGGCCTCTTGTTTTACAGCTGTAAACAGACGACAATGCTGAAGCACAAAGGCACGAACAACAACTTCGCTGCATTAGTCAAATATAAATGCAGAAACTGATGAAGAATTAGTTTGCAGGAATTCCTTTGTTCTTTAATCAGTCTTATAAATCATGACCAAAAGTAGCTCTAGACACGGTGTTTAGCCAAAACAAGCTTCATTCGGAAAGCACCAACTATTTACCTATCACACTGCAATGCTTTGCATTATCACTGAACATATTGCAGAAGGATAATGAACGCTTCAACACAACTATATCAACTTTGAAAGGCTTCCAGTAGCTTCGATGACGCAGAAATTCGGTAGCTTTTTGAACATTGCAGAGTACGAGAATCCTAATGAAGTCGATACCCATTTACTCACAACAGGAAGTTTAGTGAAGCGTTCGAAGTGGGGAAAGGCTTAGTAAAAAACTGCCTAATATCACTAATGAGCTTCTTTGCCTGGTGGACTAGACCATTAAACAGTCGTTGAAGTTAGGGAGAAGGACAACTGCTGTAATGACGTAAAGACCATAGAAGATCTAAAATGTTCAGTTCATTTATGTGTGATGTATCCCGAAGTCGATGATCTGCAAGTAAAAACCAACAATTTCGCGTCTTCCTGCTTTCTTGGACGGTGTCATGTGTCACCGATAAAGATACCAAGTAAAGGATTACAGTTCAAAAGAAGCGATCATCACTTCATCAGGGTTGGAAAAAGACCTTGTGATCAATATATATGTAGCGGAAATATGACTCGGACAATCTGAATCAAGTCATCTGAAGCGATCAAGAAATCGATAGTGGATGGTTCTAGTGAAAAAATTGATTGGTCCGATTACAGAATGAATAAGTTCTATGAATAACTTTGAATATAGGATGATTGTAATATCAATATAACAATGCTTGGAACTGACCTTCATCCTTGACTGCAGAACAGAAAAAAATAAGCAATTAGGAAGTCTACTGGCGGCCTGTTTAAAACCTGGGCTATCAAAAACCTCTATCTCTCAATTGTGTATATTTTCTATCGTTATGTAAGTTTTAATTGAAAAAGATATGACGTCTTTTGAGCTTATTTACTAAGACGTTTCCCAGTTTCTGATACACAAGTTCCCACTAAACTTGAGGAAAGGCCTGAATATGTGTTGCAAGGTGTTCCCATACCTGAGATAACTGTTCATCACTTATGTTCCTGTGTCTTCTAAATATCTTACAACTGGCTTTCAACTAGATATCGTTGATTTCCTGCAGAAGACAAAGCAGGTATATCATAATGGAGTGGTCTTTGCTTCGGTTCACGGGATTTACTGTCGATTTATGTTTTACATGAGGATATTAAGGAAGGGAAAATATTATGTAATATTTTCCTCCGAAAATTCTGTACATCTTATAAATACTGTGCAAGTTAGAGATGTTATTGGTATTAAGTAAATTTCGACTCAACAATTACGCAAAAATTCCTTTCCACATTCATTTTCCGAGTCAAAGATTCAACTTAGTATATCAAAATTTTTGAGATATACCTTTTATCAACTTCGTTTGGGAGATCTACATGTGGTTATCTGAGGTGAGCGAGTGATATAATCAGGTAGGTTTCCTGTTCTACATTACCTTACAGCTTATAGTCTTCCTTCTAAGAAACACTGATGATATATATCGAATACTTAGTAGATAGCAGTAATAAAGCCTCTTATGAGATAAGAATCATATATGAAAACCCCAACAATTATTTGATAGAACACTGGTGAAACATGAAAATCAACTGTCAACGTAGAGCCAGTACAACTGACCAGGTGGAATAAACCATCGACGTTGCAAACATCAATAAGAAATCTCAATTCCGTGTGTTTTTGTTTAGACAGAAACAACATAATTGCCATAAATCTGGTCCTTCGTATCTTTACTATTGGCGAAATGGTACTGCGATGACTATCACATGCAGTATATATGGATTCTCCACGTACAGTCTTATATGTTGTCTGGTGTTGAAAAATATGAAGATTCCGCTTTGACTACATTGTCATGACAATTGCCTGATTATTTTATCCTAGTGTGCACTGGTACATCAATAAACTAATTATGCACAAACTCATGAGTCACTAAATGCAAGTCACTCTGAGAAACATTGACATATTCAATATCGGTAAAACAGGTGGTACAGTGGTTTGATGTGTTTTAATTGCAAAACAGGAGTTGTGTATACTACATGAAAAACCACGAAAATTCGGCAATGACTCAAAACTCCATTTATGTGGAGGATTAAAATTATATCTTGTCATTTATTTCATGTGATCACAAAGGTCAGTAAAAATGAACGTTCACTCAATTAGCTGTTTACTTACGGAGTACTTTCAAGTCACACAACAGTTCAAAAATAATAATGAAGAGTGTAAAAGATGAAATTTTTACAATGAAGTGTGAGCATGTTCTCACACTGCCGATTCTTCTAGTAAACAACCCAAAATGTTTGCATCATAACAGTGAAAACTGATCAAGTTGATTCCAAATATTATCTAAAAGTACTAGTATAAATTGATCACATGATCGACTAGAATAAGTGAATTCAGTACAACACTTCACAGCTTATTATCATTCACATCGAAAAAATGCCATTTCACTGTGCGCTCGCGATGTGCAACAAATGGGATTTCAGTTGCCTTCATTTCTCAGGCGATGACGAATCAACGTTTATATGAACGCCGCAAAGCAACTGACATTATATTAGACAGATAGACATCAGAATGGCATTGATTCTGAGTGATCACTGAAAACGTGACTCAATCAGACATCTGTATATACTCATGAAGTCGAGTGCATTGCTCAGAGTGACTCCACATGGCTTGCTTTCGAGTGTTACTTGAATGTGAGAGGCTGCGTTGTCCGTCGAATGATGACATGAAGGATATCATGTGAAGAATAGAT
>OX235273.1:128344820-128373296 GCA_944472155.2 Trichobilharzia szidati | reverse complement strand
CCTGTAATCAAATGATGAGAAGTCAACGAAATAAACACTGGTGTTACAATTTTATTTTGCACAGACTATTGCTCTTGCTTTATTCGAATTCATGAAAGGGAATAAATGTATGAAATCGAAGATTATTCTTTGCGATAACTTCATCATCAGATTCTACAGTCATATTTATCATTATAATTAAAGAATGATTTTCGGGTATACACTGATAGGGATTTAACCGATGGGTTATAAGATTTCATTATGAGCCGACATTGGTTGGAGAACCATTTGAAGTCCTGGGAGTGCTGAACCGCCGTCTTGTCTTAGTTCGAGACTCTTTAGCAATACTCACCCACGGGAAGTTTAACCAGGCCCTTCTGAATACAAAGTGAGCTCGGAGGGCATTAGGCCACTAGGACAATATGCAATGACTCAGGAATTCCGACTTCTGCCAATTCATGATAGAGCTATCACTAGCCAATTTCTCTGGTGATTGTTTGTCTTCCCACTTACCCTGCTGAACTCAACTGGTCATGACTTCACACTGAATCGCTTTTTACAGACAACATCAGCGATTTTTAAAGAGCAACATCGAATCACTGGTATTCGAATTCCAAAAGTTATTTGCCAATAGACTGTAAATTTGTCAAAGTTCAAAATATAAATATGTGGTTATAGGTATAACTGTAATACTAAATTGAATACCAGTATTAAAAATAAATGATTAGGAATGAAAACGAACGCAAAGTAATAGATTCTCCTAAATAATTGTCCTTATAAATGGTATTCCCATCGGTTGTAAACTTCAAATGGATGAATGATCATGTTAAGGACGCGGGTATAGAAAGAAATTGCGTCGTATGTGTCTCAGTGTGTGGGTTAACAAATACGTTTAAACAAAAAAAACAAAAGGTTAGTTAATGCAAATGTAATGACGAGGTTGGTTGGACCTGTTTCTTCTGTAAACCAGTTGTTTCAAGTGAATTGGAATAGCTTCTGCTGTTTGGAGAATTCGGTACCTGGAAGCTTTCGGCAATTTATTTGGTACCTGATCGATGGTATAGCTTTGTTGCTAGTTTTGACCAGGTGGTTTAATATGGAACTTATAGTGCTTTTTACTACAATTATTTGTAATAGTGATTGCAATTTGAATAATATATTAAATGTATTTAATGGTTGCGATCCAGCGATAAAATTCACACTAGAAATGGCGAACGGGTCTAGCATTCATTTCCTCGATGTGAACTTATCCAGAAGGACCGATAGAACTCTGAAGAGTTCGATTTATCAATGGCTGCCATGGAATGGTCAACTGACAAATTTTTACAGCTGGGTACCCATTAGTCGAAAATGAAACCTGGTCCGGTCACTTGAAACTCACATTCGCAGTATATTTAGCCCTGATACTTGAGGTAAATCTTTCGAGGAAACTCCTAATATTAAATGGATTTCCTCCACATTTTATGGACAGGAATACACATTCAAATCCTATAAAGTGGGACTTATCATCCGCGCCCGAGAAAATATTGTACATGAGCCTGAAATTCAAAGGGGACTTGGCTTCCGATATTATGAAAAGAAGGATATCACAGTCCCTGAAAAGAACATTCCCTGTTGCATCTCTGAGAATAGCCTTTACTAGTTGACCATTACTGTTTAATAACCTGAAGGACAAGATCCCGCAGTTGACCAACTCTATGTGTGTTTATCAGTTCACCTGCTCATGTGGGGACAAGTATATCGGTCATTCGACTAGGGTTTTGTCCAAAAGGTTACAAGAATACTATCGTGCATGGTAGTTACGAAAAGGTGGAAGTGGAGCAATAAGAAGCGCGATTATTGAATATCTTGTCGATAATGATCACTCTACCTCTATAGCCTCCGCCTTTAAAGTCATCTCCAAGGCAAAAAGTGACTTACCGAAATCACTACATACCCGATTCATCTGTATTGCCGAAACCATCTTTGGCTATCGAAACAGAAAAGCCACATCTCTGTGTACAGAAAAAGTTCGCTCAACCCCTACAACTTTCATGGTTTTAATCCCTCTATACTAAAGTATGGTAATTCCTAATCATATTTTGGCTCTACCAATTTTTCATTTTCCATTTTGTGTATTCAATTTGTGTACTCTTCCTTTTTTAAGTCAATTGTTACAATTACTATTCTCACTTTGAACTGTCCCCAGTATTATTTCACTTGTTCCACTTGCCATTCTAAATCAATTCTTTTTGATAATGTTAAATTCTATGCTATCAAATTTCACACAGTATTACGTAACGTTTTTATTTAGTGCGATTTGTCTACTAATCCTATAGTTGCACACCTTCGCCAAGTTCTATTCATCCTATGAATTATTCTATATGTGGCATTGATTGTTTTGCCACCTGACATTTAATTATGATTATAATCACAAACATTTTAGTTTTAATTGCAATTCATACTACTATTATTATTATTTTATGCAATCACACCTTTGATTCAATTCCTTCACCGGATGTAATTTCTTAAAAGCCATATGTGTATAAACGATTGTACAGCTTGATGATAAATTCGTCTGTCATTTCGTCAACGTGCGTTTCTCCCCTTCAGATGTCAGAAAAGGTATTATGCTTTGAAATGTGCATTTGTCAGAGTGTCGTGGATTGAGTGATGTTGATTGCAAACAGTTTAAACTAAGAATGTCGCTTTTGTACATTCAGTTGATGTGAGGCATGCTTTATTGAAAATCACGGTATGCTGTGGAGGATTATTATTATTGCGTGAAGATCATGTACATGAACTAAATGAATATTTTGTGACAGTACATTGTACACAACAGGGCATTCTTCTATTCACTAGATGGTTTCTTCTTCATACAACGCATTTCGACAACATCACACTTATCGTTATTTAGTATATGGTACAATGACAGACGAAATGATCAGTGAGGTGGTATTGATTGAGAATGGGCCCGATAATTACCTCATTAACATTTACGCTACTTATATAATGACAGTAGTAGAACTAGTTAGCAGAAATATTCCTATCAGTGTCGTTTCATGTTATAGTTAATTGATTTGAATCACATGACTGCACTGCCATTATCAGTGGATTTCTGTCAAAGAATATTTGCGATTCTATTCTGTGCTTATTTACATTCTCAGGAGTTGGTGCTAATCAGAGCATCTGAATACGTTTTGTTCTTTGTCAGAAGTCAATATCTGGAATTTTGGTATAGTTTCGTCATTGCCTAATTCTGTGCATTGGTGGCACAGCGGTTAGGAATCTCACTGACCATGCGCATGGTCCGGCACTAAATACCCGGCCAGCGAACACCTGATATCAATGGTTGGCCTGCGAAATTTGGGCTACCGATATCACATGCTGAAAATTCCATACTTGTACCAAGAATACTCTGGGGTTTCAAGCTATAATCAAAATCAAAAATTATTATTAGTACTCCATCACTGGAGAAGTAATTACGGCAACTTTGTTATGAAGTTAGACAGTATTCGTCATTCGTTAGTGGCTTCCCTTTTGTTATTGAATTTCTGTAAATACTTGTGGACAGGATATTGTCAGCTTCAAGAAGACTGTCTCGAAATCCCAGACAGATCCTCTATGCGTAGTAGAGTGTCTATTTCTCTTGATATAAATATGGTATTTACCTAATTTCGGCGAACTCAATATATATCCGCATTTGTATTTAACAGTCACCAAATAATAGTGAATCATATTACAACCTGGAGAATACGAGTGTCAGACATTCCTATTTGGTAGAATTATTCGTGTTGTGTATTGTGAACGCAGAATACTAGCTGGTTCTAACCCTGGAAAGGAAGGTAGGTTTATCGTGAATCTATCGAGCCCACAGCGTGAAGATATACACCAATCTCTCCTTAGGTCTTCAAATCAACGGAAAAGAAATAATGAACATAGACAAATATTAATACTGAACATTTACATAACAGACCAATAGAAATTGTCAGTCATCTCACCAAAAAAATATGTCGAATATCGAATTTCAGGTATTTATTGACCTCTTGGTCTATTACTCTAAGGCTATCTACAATAATGGTGAATTATGCTCATATAAGTATTACAGCGCTGCTGACATTGAGCAGATGTATGATGGATGAAGTGTGAGTCGCGTAGAGGGGACAAATGTCTGTGACAAAATGCAAAACGGCAAGACTATTTAAGAAATGACTGAAATCATTTATGTCATGTGTCACAATAAATGGAGTGAACGAAAACTGTCACATCTTGCAACTATTGCCGAAATATTCCAAAATATTTTCAAAATGTTGCACTTAGATGAAATATCTCTACAGTTTCTTAGTAGTACACAACGAGGGAAATATGTACACATTAGAATATTGGAAGAATGTGATGACCCACTGATAAATGTATATTAGATGTTATGGTCTTGGTAGTATCTACTCCGAACCTAGATTTGAAGGTATGAAATAAGACGGAAATGGTAACACCGTCTATATTTTTATGAATATTGCTGATCATGGAGAGTTCTATCGGTCCTTCTCGATAAGTTCACATCGAGGAAATGAATGCTAGACCCGTTCGCCATTTCTAGTGTGAATTTTATCGCTGGATCGCAACCATTAAATACATTTAATATATTATTCAAATTGCAATCACTATTACAAATAATTGTAGTAAAAAGCACTATAAGTTCCATATTAAACCACCTGGTCAAAACTAGCAACAAAGCTATACCATCGATCAGGTACCAAATAAATTGCCGAAAGCAGAAGCTATTCCAATTCACTTGAAACAACTGGTTTACAGAAGAAACAGGTCCAACCAACCTCGTCATTACATTTGCATTAACTAACCTTTTGTTTTTTTGTTTAAACGTATTTGTTAACCCACACACTGAGACACATACGACGCAATTTCTTTCTATACCCGCGTCCTTAACATGATCATTCATCCATTTGAAGTTTACAACCGATGGGAATACCATTTATAAGGACAATTATTTAGGAGAATCTATTACTTTGCGTTCGTTTTCATTCCTAATCATTTATTTATAATACTGGTATTCAATTTAGTATTACAGCCTAGATAAGTAAAAACGGAAGAGCTAAAAGATGCAAATCTAAAATAACAGACAGAAAAAGTAAAATATTTCTTGTTTCATTCGAAAAATCTCTTCATATCAACAAATTCAAAGTCTTTTTTATGCGCGATAGTTTTTGATGCTATTTAGCAATGCTTTTAAAAATTCAATAGCGAAAGAATCGCATATTTTATGATCTATGCATTGAAAATGCCACACACACATACTATTCTCATTACTGTTTACAGCAGTTCACGGTTGCTTCTTCTTAATATCTCCTTGCAAATCAATATTCTCAGTCGAATATTGGAAACTTAATTTCGTAATATTCAAGATAATGGAAAATTCCTCCATCATTTAAACACACATAAATATTTCAACTGAAAGTCTGCGTTGAGATAAGTCAACAGAAAAAAGAGAAATATGTATTTGGATTTCGACTGAATACCGGACTATGTGCATGGTTGGCGAGCGTCCTAACCACTATGTCACCGACGCCCGTAAATATGTAGACGAAATAAATACTTCCATCACATTTCATACGTTCAAAACTTGTTTTGTAGTACATATCCTCAAGAACATAACAGTAAATGTAGATTTATCAGTCAGTCTTCAAATGCTTGCAGTCCCATAATGTGACCATACTCCCTACATAACCTACTGCTGATAAACTGTAACAGTATCCCATCTAAATGCAGAATTCCGCAAGTAGTTGAGGATATTTCAGGTAGCAACATTTCAACTTGGTGGTTCACAGATATGAAAGTTTGCCCTTACTCGACTTATCGTGACATTTGATGTCTGGAATTGCAGTTATTTCTAAAACTGTCCCGCGCGTCGGTCTTTCCTCAACAGACAGCTATCCTGTCTACAAGAGTCATGCTCCATCATACAGTTAGATAATGATGGAGGCACTATTCTACTCATACGAACAAGTCTGAAGAACAACTCACAATTATTGAAAATAGCCCTAACGAAACAAACGGAGAGTTCATCAAATAATTGAAGTCCGATATTTGTCATATTTTAGACGCACTGACGGATTTTTTCTACTACTGTACTGAGTAAATGTTCACCACTGCTAATGGTTTCTGCACATTGTTTTTCTGTTGATGTGAATTTTCTAAAGCTAGGAGAGTAGCTATTAAATAAGTGAAACAAACATAGAACTGTATAGCCATCCAAAGCATCCTTGAGGAGCGCACAGCCACAAAACTCACTGGAGGCGGCGAAAACAAGATTGTTTTTGATTGAAAACTGTATATTATACTTAATTAGTGGATGGTGACTAGCAGTGGAATACAGAATAGCCAGCATTTCGTCCTATTTAGGACTCGTCACCTGCGTGTGTCTGCATCCCCCAGTGAGTGATGATGTCCCCACAGAGGCTCGAGCCCAGTGTTCATAGTTTCAAATTTCAAAGCGTTATTCACTGAACCACTTTGGCCACCAGAGCCTCGTCTTGTGCAACGCGTCATATTGATTATTTTATTGAATTTTAGATTTTCCCGTCGATTTTATATATATCATGCTGTTAAAAATTGCAAATTGCCTCAATAGTGCCGTAAGTCAGCTATCCAGTCCTGTCTAAATACAAAAAGATGCAATATATTCCCAACTCCAGCAGGTCATAAGCAGAAGCACCTCGATTTACTCAAATGAATTCACAATGTCAATTTGTCAGTATCACAGCACAACCGCAAATGGAATTAATAATAATAATGGCTTTATTCCAAACAGTATTTGTGGTACAGGTATGGAATTTTCAGCGTGCATTACAATATTGCATCTAATTATCTCATAAATTTTATAAGGAATTAAAAATAAAAAGCAACAACAACAAAAAGAAAAAATGTGAAATAAAAGAAATAAAAAAGAACAGCATTGCATTCACATATTTAAACAATACACCACAGGATATGAAATATAAAATTAGTGTGTAATAGAATATATGAGCAACAATATAATAGTAACAAAGAAAGGAGAACAAAAGCTAATGGGAACTATTTGTTGGAGTGCCGCAGTAAGGTGATCGTGTCATGCCTAACAGTTTTCTCATCACATAACAGCTGTGCCAGATAAGGTATTGTGGAGTTTTTATACTTGGTAGTCCTGGCATATAGCTTCCTATAGTTGCTTCTAGTTCTACCAGGTGAAATGCAAGGAGAGAGCTGCGTATAGAGAGGGTGTTCGGGGTCTGACAATATAGAATTCGCTAGTTTCTTACATGACATTATATGTCTATCCACAACTGTGTTAACCAGTTGGTTTAATGAAATCCCACTTCCCCTACTAACAGCTTTTAGTGCCCTACGCAGCGAAGCAAAGTCTTTCTTAAATAGTCCAGGGAAGATTAATGGGGAGCAGTAAAGAGGGATGGGTAGAATACGGATTTGACAAACTGAGAAAGCAAAGATTGCTTTATACCAGACTGCCTTAACTTCCTAACGTAGAACGTTAAGCGAAACATCTTTCTAGTAACTAGCAAGATGTGAGAGAACCAGGAAAGATCGGAGGAAATACTTAGTCCAAGGTACTTTATGTTACATGTAGTTTCAACCTCTATGCCGTCAATGATTGTGGAGCCATGTGAGCCAGCTAGTCGCTGTAGGTCACGTTTTCGTCTGAAAGTGAAATTGACTACCTGACATTTAGACGGATTTAGCTTAGGACCCTTTGAACAGGACCACTGACTAATTTCCGACAGAAAGTTATTTAACTTGGAACAATCTGACTGAGAGTTGACAGGCATAGAGCCAGAGAGGTCATCATCATACTTGACAGAAGTGGCTACATCAGAATGGGGCAAGGCATGTAAGAAAAAAGAAAACAGAAAAGGAGAAAGAACAGCACCTTGAGGGACACCAGCTAAAGTAAGTGAGGTTGTGGAGGACTTTCCATTATAGACGGCGTACTGCTTCCGATCAGAAAAATAGGAATGCAACCACTTATTTGTCCACCTTTCAGCCTGTGTTGCAGCAAGCTTACTTAGCAAGAGAGATCTAGGTACTGAGTCAAATGCAGATGTGTAATCGAGGAAGGCACACCGAACGTATTTAGCTCTTCTATCTAAACAAGTGACTATATTATGATATAGAACAACAGCGGAATCTAAAGTATACCTACTATGTTTATTAGAAAACTGGTTAGAGTCATTGAAAGGCTTTAAAGAAGGTTCAAGATTAAGTAAAATAAGTCTTTCCATAACTTTTAAAAAAGGTGAGGTAATAGCAATGGGTCTAAACTTGACAGTAGGTCCACTTGTTGATTTAGGCACTGGAACAACCTTGATATTTTTCCATGAGTCAGGAATAATACTTTTGGAAAAAGATTCATTAAAAATGTCGGTTAATGGGTAACATAAGATGTCAGCACACTTCTAAAGGATAACAGCAGGAACTCCATCAGGACCAAGGGACTGGGTAGGTTTGAGAGATTGAAGACACTTGAGGACATCATTCGTGTTAAAACATGAGAAGCAGTCATTATTTAAACTATTAGATTTGGGAATCATAACACCTACAGGGATACATATGAAGGATTTGTTAAGCATATCAACATCAACGGAAGTATCATTCATTATTTGCTTACCACCTGTGATTTCCTTTAATAGCTTCCACATATTAGATAAGGATTTACATGAAAGAAACTTCTGGCTATAGAGAGCATTTAGTCTTTGTAATTCGGCTTTAATTAAAGTGTCCATTCTCTTAACGCCAGATTTATTTCTCATTTTGTACAACCTCTCTTTTTCACGGTGAAGATTTTTGAGTTGAGAAGAGGTGAAACGGTCGAATTTTAAGAAGATTGTCTCTTTAGGACAACAAACATCAAGACAGAAATTGAGATAATGTGTTATGTTACTAATTGTGTTGTCAAGAGCTTGTTCAGTAAACAGGTCCCAGTTTGTGTCTTTTAACATTGTCCTTAGATTCTGTATGTTGTCATGTGAATAACATCTGTGTTGTGTTTTCTTTCCAAGGTGGGAGAAGACCCTTTTTTGCAGCTTTCCATATACCTTGGGCAATACTCTTATGATGCAGTGATCAGAGTTAAGTAGTGGGACTCTTTTCCGAGCTTCAAATATTCCAATGTCATTTGTGAACACAAGATCTAGAATATTATCCATTCGAGTCGGGAAGTTGACAACGTTATCATGACCAAGTGAAACAAGGAAACTGTGATCACTAGAATTGAAATCTCCAGTAACTATAGACAAGGAGTTTCCGAAGGAGGTGGCAGCTGTGGAAATGAAACAGAATTGAAGACCACCATGCAGGGTGTAGTTAGTATGTGATGTGAAAATGTCAAAATAATGATACGCAGTCTAAATGAAAAAATGACAAACATTACATGGCTAGTTGAAATGTGGAAATAAGTTCCAGTATTTTGATGAGGATATTTAGGGAAGTTTTACAGGCAATATTTTCGCTACATGAATTCACTTTGTTTGTTGGGTGGGCCTGAGAACTTCACCTTAATTCTTCTCTATTTTATCAGATCGGGATCGGCTAATAATATGCACCCACAATAAACAATTCCACAGTTACAGTTCTAACGAATACGAATCTGAGACCACTGTATTCTCCATCTTGTTTTCCGGTACATTGGTATTCGATGACAGCTAAAGACAATTACGAAAGTAATCTGAGTTAGTCGAAATTAGGTAAATACCACGTTAATATGAGACGAAGTACATATACAAGTATATGCTGGTGATAATTTTCACATAAGAGGCAGTCTGATTGGGGTTGACTATATTCTGCCTAAAAGTATTTCAGGACATTCACTAACAACACGGAGGCCATTAACAAATCATGAATAATGTTCAACTGCCTGCCAACCTTATTGTAATTATTTTATCTGAAATAGTACACTGAACGATTGAGACAGAAGGTTTTCATTGTAAAAGAATGCATAGCATTTACCCGGAAACCAAACGCATATCACGTGTCCTAATTTGCTACCTTGTCTGAACAAGAAGAACCACTAATCAGTAGACAGATAATGAGAAGGTTGCAAAGAGAAGTTCATCCAAAATCAGGAGAATGACTTCTGTCACACCACACTATGTTTTCAGATGACCTAATTCACACAAATCCCTGAAAGATATGACGCTTTAAAAATATCTGTCACAGTAGAATGAAAACATAAAAAAGCGCAATAAAAAACTAACTCATCAACTTCTGTAGATTGTGCTTCATTATTTACTATGACATAAATTTACTAGTAAGACAACTTGAATAAGCCACCTTGATTCGTCGATCAGCTTCTTTTGCTTATGTTAATATGTCATGGCAATAAGATTAGGTGATTACGAAGCGCCTCTTTATAATTAAGTGTAAAGCTGATCACTGCCAGCGATATAATTCTGAATGTCTGTCATTTCGTCAGCATTGTTCTCACTCATGTATGTTGTAAAAAGAAACACTTTTGAATACTTGTGAAGATGCTACACCAATGAATACCACCTATTATGAAATATTCTTCAAGCTCTTTTGAATGACCTCCGTGATTCTCCATGATTTCACGATGATGACATGAAGGCAAATACAGCACTTTTCACCTTAGTATATGAAATCACATTGGTTTGAAAAAACTGAATTCTAAACAACCAGTTATCTCAAGATTCTCTGTTATGAATAGATAAATATGATTTGATTCTGAACAACGTGTTGCCACATAGAACAGAATTATCTCCAATTCCATATGGAGAAATATTTAATTAATTCTTGTGCAGGATCTTCACGTGAAAATAGTGCTCAACAGCAAATCGTGTCGCGTCTATACGTGATTTTAAATGATCAATCCCTCACATCAATCAGATATATTTTAAAGCAGCAAACGCAGTTAAATCCGTGAAATAGACGTTTGCGGATGCATCGTGAACGAAATGGATTAATCCGTGGCTGCTTACCAGAAGTAAATCTCAAGTAAATTTCATTCTCTGCATAAATTTCAAATGATTTCAAAAATTTTCGCGCACTTTCATATTCTCTTCAGTAAAGTCACTGTCAGACGCTCAACACGTGAAGAAACACAAATTTTGTCATTCATTGGGTAATTTTGTCTGAATTTGTTTTGGCTATTTGTGTGAAGTCGACTATTCAAACGCATTATGATCATTGTCGTGACATACACCTAAAATTTTGTGAATTGTCACCATTGGTCATACTGCTCACAAAATGTGTCCTGTTGTCCTAATCAAATAATTCATAAATATTTCCTCACATGCGCAAACAGAAGTGCATGTGTGTGTATTGCACCTTTTAGAAAACTATTCTGAAATTCCATCATCCCTTCTTTTCGTTTTCTAATTCGAGTATACTACTTATTAGTAGTTCAGCATTAATTCACTTATTAATTCAGTGGAATTTCTCAGTAACCCTCATTCGAATTGGAGCAACATGAAAGCTCCTAGAGTGTCTGCTGGAGTATTGAATGTACAGTCTCATAGCGAGGTTCAATACAGAACAAAATGTCTGACAATTACATGGTCAAAGACAGGATGAATTTATTATCAAAATTATCAACATAGTTAGACGTTACACACGTGGTTGTTAACAATCTTAAGTAGACATTGATTGTGGAAGTTTCGGAAACACTTCATACAGGTGTGGATATATGTGAAGCTGACAGGAATGAGAATATGCGAAGGGGAATTGAAAGTCTGTTGGCAGTCGTGGAGAGATTTGAATGTGATGGGAGGGAATCAAGTTCATTGGAGATGAACCATTGAATGCATGTAATGAATAATGATAACAATAACGAAAATATTGCAGTTCTGGGTAAACGTTTCTGCTTATCGTAGTTAAATACTTTGGATAAGTAAAAAGGACAGAATAGTTGAGAGATGAAAACCTAAAACAGCAGAGAAGCGAAACAAAATTTATTTTGTCTTATTCAAAAATTATCTTTCTGTCATGATATTCAAAGTCGTTTTTATGCTCAGGCTCTTCTGATTCTCTCTACAAGCGTCTTCCAAAATGCAACAGCCAAAGAATCATCTATTTCATCTTCTGCGTGTTCAAATGTATCACACACATGTATTATTCTCATAACTATATACTGCAGTTCATGGTTGTTTCTTTTCAAAATCGCCTTGCTAATCAGTACTCTTTGTCATATATTGTAAACTATATTTCGTTATTTAGAAAAGTATAGAATATTCCTATATCATTTATACATTCATTGCTGTTTCAAGTAGGAATTCTCCGTTCAGAAAAGTTGACAGAAAAACTGGATAAGGCATTTAGAAGACAAATTTCACGAGATGATATCGTCATTTCGTAGTTTCTTTACAACCGTTTTACAACTAAAATGGTTAACAATAATAAAATAAAGTTCATGACAATTATTCAGTTACATAAAAAACATAAGTACACAATAATGAACAATCATATTTAAATAGGTCAAGTAGTCAATGGTGGGCGAAGGTTGAATTCTAAAGTTTTTGTTCACAAAGTTTAGGCTGTATGTGATTCTCAAAAGAAAAACTGGAATTTTTTATTTAGGATTCGACGGAATCTCTCACAAATGAGTAACTGGCTTTCTGTATTCAGAAACTTAGACGATCAGGCAAATTACTCCATGATCAGCAATATTCATAAAAATATAGACGGTGTTACCATTTCCGTCTTATTTCATACCTTCAAATCTAGGTTCGGAGTAGATACTACCAAGACCATAACATCTAATATACATTTATCAGTGGGCCATCACATTCTTCCAATATACTTATGTGTACATATTTCCCCGATTATGTACTACTAATAAACTGTAGAGATATTTCATCTAAGTGCAACATTTTGAAAATATTTTGGAATATTTCGGCAATAGTGGCAAGATGTGACAGTTTTCGTTCACTCCATTTATTGTGACACATGACATATATGATTTCAGTCATTTCTTAAATTGTTTTACCGTTTTGCATTTTGTCACAGACATTTGTTCCCTCTACGCGACTCATACTTCATCCATCAAACATCTGCTCAATGTCAGCAGCGCTGTAATACTCACATGAGCTTTATTCACAATGATTATAGATAGCCTTAGAGTAATAGACCAAGAGGTCAATAAATACCTGAAATTCGATATTCGACATATTTTTTGGTGAGATGACTGACAATTTCTATTGGTCTGTTATGTAAATGTTCAGTATTAATATTTGTCTATGTTCATTATTTCTTTTCCGTTGATTTGAAGACCTAAGGAGAGATTGGTGTATATCTTCACGCTGTGGGCTCGATAGATTCACGATAAACCTACCTTCCTTTCCAGGGTTAGAACCAGCTAGTATTCTGCGTTCACAATACACAACACGAATAATTCTATCAAATAGGAATGTCTGATATTCGTATTCACCAGGTTGTAGTCTGATTTACTAGTATACGGTGACTGTTAAATACAAATACGGATATATATTGAGTTCGCCGAAATTAGGTAAATACCATATTTATATCAAGAGAAATAGACACTCGACTACGCACAGAAGTTCGTTCTGGCATTGTGAGACAGTCTCCTTGAAGCTGAGATTATCCTGTCTACAAGTATTTACAGAAATTCAGTAAGAAAAGCCGCTAACAAATGACGAATACTGTCTGACTTCATAACAAAATTGCCGTAATTACTTCTCCAGTGATGGAGTACTAATAATAATTTTTGATTTTGATTATAGCTTGAAAACACACAGTATTTATTTTATTTTGATTACAGCTTGATTCCACACCGTGTTTCAGTAAAATTATAGAATTTTCAGCATGTGATATCGGTAGCGCAAATTTCGCAGGCCGACCAGTGATATCAGGTGTTCGCCGGCAGGGTAATTTACCTCGGACAATGTGCATGGTCGGCGAGATTCCTAACCGCTGTGCCACCGACGCACAGAATTAGGTATCGACTAAACTTTACCAAAATTCCAGATACTGACTTCTGACGAAGAACAAAACGTATTCAGATGCTCTGACTATAACTAACTCCTGAGAATGTAAATGAGAACAGAATAGAATCGCAAATATTCTTTGACTGGAATACACTGATAATGGCAGTGCTGTCATGTGATTCAAATGGTAACGACACTGCGAGAAATATTTCTGCTATCTAATTATGCTACTGTTCTTATATAAGTAGCTAAATGCTAATGAAGTAATTATCGAACCCATCCTCTATCAATACCACCTCACTGATCATTTCGTCTGTCACTGTACCATATACTAAATAACGATAAGTGTGATGTTGTCGAAATGCATTGTATGAAGAAAATACCATCTAGTAAATAGAAAAATGCTCTGTTCTGGACAATGTACTGTCACAAAATATTCATTTAGTTCATATACATGATCTTCACACAATAATAATAATCCTACACAGCATATCGTGATTTTCAATAAAGCATGCCTCACGTCAAATGAATGCACAGAAACGACCTTCTTAGTTTAAACTGTTCACAAGCAACATCACTTAATCCACGACCCTCTGACAAATGCACATTTCAAATGTAATTTCTTTATGAAGGAATTTCAAATGACACAGCTACTCCTCACATGCTTTCATATTCTACTCCCTCAGGTACTTGTCAGATGTCGAATCCATGACAAAACACGAATTTCGTCATTTAGTGGGTTATTATGTCTCAATTTGTATCGTGCTATTCATGATTATTTAAAATTATTTACGTGATATGTACAGAAATTGTGTGAGTTGTCATCATTCACTGTAACGCTCACAAAATTTATGTCGTGGTCCTATTCAAATTTTTTTATTCGTTTAGGGTCCAAGTGGAACATATGGATTCCAGCTAAGTGGTGGTTAACAAGCTTAAATGGACACTGACTATCAAATTTATGTAAGCGCTTCATACAGAATTAGGTGACGGAAACTGCGGGGAATGATAAAATGCGAAGGGGAATTGAAAGCTTGTTGGCCGTCGTGTAGAGGTTTGAACAGAGTGGAAGAGATGTGTTGCTGAATGCATGGAATGAATGACAGTAATTACTTCCATGGAAGGGATTGAGACTACAAGAACATTTCACAGAAGGCTGATTCATTCCTAATATATTATCTCTTTATATGAATTAATGTATCTACTGATTATTTTTATTATTATTATCGAATTAACAAATTTAATTGAACTACAACGTCCTACTGATGTGCATATTTGCATTACGCATTATCACAAACTGTGGGAATTTTCACATCACTCAACGCATTCAATTCTATTTAAAGAGGGATTGCAAAACGTAAAGAAATTTCACATGTCTTCCCGACACTTGCCTTATTAAAACTGAAGGAATTGTTGCAGTCTCACATGTCCGTTCACGAGATTTTTAATTGGAACTGCTGAAAATAGGGGGAAATACAAATTTACAATTTCTGCTATCTGGAGTATTACTGCTGATGAAAATATTGAATCGAATAGGCTGGATACACGGACAATACAGATATATACTTATCCAAAGTTTGATTAATGAACATAAAAATCCAGCAGGAACTGGAGTGACTGACCCTGCTAAGTTAAATAACTTTGAAAAAAGCCAAGCCATTGCATTACAGTCACTTGCATGCAATCACAAAATAGAGTGGGGCAGTAAGTCATATAAATATATGTGTAAAACTTGAGCATTATAGTAGTTAGTAATTCCATATTAGTTTGTTTATTAGATGTACTACACAATTATCATAATTGGTATGATGACGAACAATAAATTTTGTTCGGAACGTCATCCAGTACATAGTACTATTTCACTGTGTGATTCATCTAATAAACAAATTAATAGGGTGGGACAGGATGAGAGCATCAAAAAGTAATGTAGATGGAGGAGGGGGTGACACAGAGGTTAATCACTAAAGTTTTCTTTATCTATCCAACATCGCATACGTGCAATCAAAATGATGCAACGCCTCTACAAGAGCCTGAAACCAAATTTATGCGTTCACCAAGAAACAGTTATCAGTCTCTCCTTGCACTGGTAACTTGATATTTTCACACTCTCTTTCATCTGATTACGCATTATCGATAGTTCCCATTATGTATGATACCGTGTTTATTATTATTATTGGCATTGTATGCACATATTGATTGATTGGTTTTCGTTCAAAAATGAACTCTGTACAAGTATGTCATAAGTGTTTCTGTAGATATACCTAATAATGAATTTGGTCTGTAATCAGATGATGAGAAGTCAACGAAATAAACACTGGTGTTACCATTTTATTTTGCACAGACTATTGTTCTTGCTTTATTCGCATAATCTTTGTCTTGCAATCAATATATTGAGATTTATTATGGGCATCTTTCATCAAACGGGGAATGACTAGCCACAGGTTATAAGCACTTCAAACTGGTTACATTGATTTTGGTGTGTTTGTTTAAGCAAATGTAGAGGTTATACGGTGAAGTGATTACCTACCATCATGATCGGACATGTCCCAAAGTGTTTGAAAATGCTGATGTCACAGTACCACAAAGTATAATAACAAAGCCTCTTGCAGACTACTGACATTATATTGACCCTCTCAAGTCAGTCACTGCTGTCATGAGAAAAACAATCAAGACGATCTTAGCAACAGTGGAGGCTTTTGCAATTAAAATTTCCAAACGCGGTCTCTGTTTAGAAAAAGAAATGATAGTCATACTGTTTTATTTACTAACTGTTATTATCATGGTCATTAATATTTCACTCCACTTTTCATTAGTACTTCTGACTCATTGGAAACTGTCGTTTATCAGTGCCATTGACTTAACTCGCCTTGACATTATTATTATTATTACCAAAACTATTTACGTCGATATTATTTAGTTCGCTATTCCTCATATATTCAAGTTCTTTCTCCGATTCCTGACTATTAACTAAAATGATGTAATTAAAATTTAATCAAATTTAACTTTATTTTCATGAATCAAACTCACTTATTTTTATCTATCTGAAGATGACGTGTCGTTTTCCTCTATGCATTCATTATGGTTTATTACTTATGAGTTTTATATCTCCCGATGTAATTCTAGCCGTATGCATATTACTGTGTGTTGAGTATTTAGCTGAAGAATTCTACTGAAATTTTATGAATTTATCCAATCCTGCTTTATTTATCTGCGCTGTCTTTTTAAACGTAATTCTGTTCATGCACCAAGTGTTGAAATTACCCGTATTTCACATTATTCTACTAACTATAAATAAGTAGGTCAAATGTTTAGAAATCAAATTTTGGATAAGTATATGTCTAGATTTCCCATTCATCAAACCTAATCGATCTAAGCTTTCATTAGTGTTAATACATCAGATAGTAGATATTGTAATTTGGTGCTCCTTATTACCCTCAGCAACTGTGTTGAGAATCTTTCTCATGGACATGTGGTTGTTCCATGTGCCAGCAAGGCATTTCAGCATTACATATGTCCAAACGAAGTTCACTTTTAACAGTTTTAAAAATTTGGGCATTGGGTATATGATATTCATTACGATAATGGTTTTTGTACTTCCCAATGAATGAAAAACAAAACGATATTGTTTTTACTGACGGTTCGCTATTTAATGCTAATAGCTTTATCAAAGTATTATTAAACCGCAATTTACAGAATCTCAGCATATATATAACAAAGAGTTAGGGGGTGAGAAAATAGACTTAGGTCAAGTTAAAAGGACACATTGAGAGCCAAAATAGCAATGAAGATCACTAAACCAAATAACAAAGGTAATAGTTCATATGAACTGTGATCAAGATTTGACCGGATAGTTGCAAAATAATTGAGCGCTGAGTGAGAAGTAGACATTTATAAAATTATATTTGTAAAATCTCAGCGAAATTGAAATGACGTTTCGTTCGGCAATCTGGTCCGAACTTCTTCAGGGAAATTAATCGAATTAACATAACAAAGATTATAGGTTTCCAGGCCGTAGGTGTTACGAACTTCCTGAAATAATTTGAGCGCTGAGTCAGATTGATTCATTATAAATTATTTAAATTAATCCCAGCGTGTTAAGAAAATCAAAACAAGATTTTTCTGAACGTTTCGCTGTGTAAGCCACAGCTTCTTCAGCAGATTTATTCGGATTTTTATTAATCATCAAAATATATAGTCAAAAATTTAACATACATTAAAGTCAGTTTATTTGAAGGTCATAACAGAGGTTTATATATAAAAGGAACAACTCATGTTTTTAAACTTTGTCCAATCATGAGTCATGCAACAGTCATCAACATGTATAACAAATAAGTAAATAAATAAAATAGTATGTTTATATATAAAAGTACATCTCTTGTTTTAAATTGTTTGTCCTGTCATTTGAGTCAAGAAACAGCTATCAAGAGGTATAATAAACAAAACAAAACAAAATTTTTATATGAACTGTGATCAAAATTTGACCTCAGACTTTCAAAATTAGTCTACTTTTGTTAAAATATATGTGTATATACACATATACACCAGATTGCCGAACGAAACGTTGGAATTAATCATTTCAATTTGGCTGAGATTTTACAAATATAATTTTATAAAAGATAATAGTACCTATGTTATGATATCAAAATGAAGTTTACTAACTTGATCATCGTTTTTCTGTCTGGGGTCATTTTTCGTTGTCAAGTTGGTCAATTGGTAAAGAAAACAAAACCACATGTAGATTGTTGGATTTGATCAGAGTGTAAAATTATAAAAGTAGTGTGTGTTTACACAGTGAACTTGCTTATCACATTCGTGTTGATTTTGTCACTTCATGGGGGAGGGAGGTGTTGTAACCAGGTCAGATTCTGTTTTAGTCCATCATTCCTATTAAGGCAATTTGGATTCCACTTGATATGAAGTGCTTCTGATGATATTAGACGTTCTTTGTGATATCTGAAGTTTTTCTGGATTATTTCAACATTGTCAAAATCAATTTTGTGGCCTGATTCTATGGCATGTAGACCTATGGCTGATGATTTTTCAAGTTTTTCTAGTTCAACTGGATTTCTCGGTGGTCGAACAGATGCTCTACGGTGTTCATTTCTTCTGATTTTGATTTCTCGAGATGTTTGTCCAATGTATATTGCATCACATTCCAAGCATTTTATTTTATAGACACAATCAGATAGAGAATCTTTAGGGATTTGGTCTTTTATATGGACAAGGTTGCTTTGAATTGTGTCTGATGTTTTGAAGAAAACTCTAATGTCGAGCTGATTGAGTACTCTTCTGATATCATGTGACGTCTCTGCTCTATATGGAATGACGACCATTGAAGTCCATGTATTCGGAATGCGTTTTCGGCCATACTTAGTGTCAGTGTTGATTTCGTTGGGTAGTTGTTTTGCTTGAGAGTTTCAGTAATGTTTGATATTTCTCCTTTTTTTTCTTTCTCATTCGTTAACATTAAAGAGTGTGCTCGTCTAAGAAGACTTGAAACAACTGAAATCTTTGCGCTGATGGGGTGGGTTTTCTTCCTGAATATGGATATACTGAAATGTCCGTTTTCCTTTCTCTTAACTAGGCAGTCTAGAAATGGTAGTTCACCGACGTCTGATTCTGCTTCTGAAGTGAACTGGATTCTAGGAGATACACAGTTTATTTTCCCAGGAATGAACTGTGTAGATCTCGTTTTAGGACTACAAAAGTATCATCTACATATCTCAACCATATTGTAGGAGTGAGTATTCTTGAAAAGATGTTAGTTTCGAATTCATTCATGAAAAGGTCGGCGACTATTGAGGAGACTGGTTATATGCCGAGATTTTGTAAATTCTGGTTTAATAATACTTTGATAAGGCTATTAGCACTAAATAGCGAAACGTCAGTAAAAAAAATATCGTTTTGTTTTTCATTCATTGGGAAATACAAAAACCTTTATTATAATAAGCATTTCAACTTTCTTTATAATCTGTGACCAATCAAAAAATTGTATCAAAGTCTCTGAGTAGTTTGAAAACTCCCGCACTGAGTATGATCATTTAATTCAAGTGTGCGGATCAGTAGGACGTTGATTTCATTTGAAGCATATTTATTCAGCAATAATAATCATTATATACAAATTTCATGTAAAATGATAAGTGATTAGGAAGGAATTATCCTTTATATTCAATATTTATCTGGTTCCGATACCTTTCATTGAAATCGTTATTGTTATCATTATTCTTCATTACATGGATTCAGTGGTAAATCTCCAACGAACTTGATTCTCTCCTATCACATTCAAATCTCTCTACGACTGCCAGCGAGCTTTCAATTCCCCTTAGGATTTTCTCATTCCTATCAGTTTCACACATATACATCTGTATGAATTTTTAGAATGAATGCTGAACTACTAATCAGTAGTATACTCAAATCAGGAAATAGAAACTGAATGTTGGGATTTGAAATCAGTTTTGATGCAATACATACATGCACTTCTGTGTGTTCATGGGAACAAATAATGAAGATTTATTTGAGTAGCACGACAGGATACATATTTTGAGCGTTATGACTAATGGTGACAATTCACAAAACTAAGGTATATGTCACGACAATGATTTTAAAGCATTTGAATAGTCGACTTCACAGAAACAGGCAAAACAACTTGAGACATAAATAACTCAATACATGACAAAATTTGTGTGCCTGACGTTGACTTAGTTGAAGAGGATATGAAAGCGCATCAGAAGTTGTGGGGCCATTTGAAATTGATTCAGAGAGCGAAATAAACTTGAGATATGTTGCTTCCAGTCAGTCATGGACTAGACCATGTTCACGATGCATCCATAATTTTCTAATGCATGGATTAAGCTGCGATTTCCGCCTTAGTTCATCCAATTAATGTGAGGAATTATTTATTGAAAATCACGTGTAAATATGACACAATCTGCTGTTGAGCACTGTTTTGAGGTGAAGATCCTGCACAAGAAGCAAATCAGTATTTTGCTGCATAAAACCGCTGAGAATTCTGTTCCATGTGATGACATGTTGTTCAGAATCAAATCATATTTTTTGTTCATTACAAAGCATTTTAACATAACTGGTTACTTAGAAAATGCTTAGCATGAAATTTTGACAACTAGATGTGATTTTATTTACAAATGTGGACGTTGCCAAAATTACGTTCATATGTTCACGAACAAATCACGAAACTCATTCGAAAGAGGTTGGAGAAGACTTCGCAATAGTTGTTATTTATCGATGCAGCATCTTTACATATATGCAAAATATTTCTTTTCTAACATTCAAGAGTGAGAAGCATGTTGACGAAATGAGAGACATTTCGAATTATATCTCTGAAAGTGATTACCTTTACACTTTAATATAGAGAGGCGCTGCATGGTCACCTAGTCTCATTTTAATGACATAATAATGTAAGCAAAAGAAACTGATCGACGAATTGAGGTAGCTTATTCAAGTTGTCTCACTAACAATTTTATCCACTGTCCGGTGTCAAAGTAAATAATGAAAGACAATCTACCGATGTTTAAGAGTTAGCTTTTTTATTCCGCTTTTTCATATTTGCATTCTACTCTGACTGATACTGCTGAAGCACGATAATTTTTATGGATTAGTGTGACTCAGGTCATCTGAAAACATTGTGTGATGTGGCAGAAGTCATTGTCTTGATTTTGGATGAACGTTTCTTCGCTACTTACTCATTATCCGTCGGCTGATTCGTGGTACTTCTTGTTCACACAAGGTAACAAATTAGGACACGTGATATGTTATTCATATGCGCAGTGTACGTTTTCAGAGAGAATAATTACAATAAACAGACTTAAATTCTATAAAAGAATATTTCGACTGGTGAAAGGGAAATTCACTTAGCAAGAATTTGTTGAGCACACAGTGAAATATGATGATAATAAGGAGCCAACGTGATATGAATAGATTGCTGGATATGATTAGCTTTACGTTCCCCTATGTAGAGGCATAATGCAGGAGATTTTTAGTTCCATTATAGATAAGATTTTATTTTGATAAATCGCACAGTGTTATGCAGTACCATTAACTGATGACGTTTCGAGCACAAATTATTCCCAGTCCGAATCATGTCAAGTGAGTGATTTGATGTGATTATGAGCAGTAATTTGTGCTCGAAAGGTGGTCATCAATAAATGAATGACCAATACTTACTAATCCCATAATCTGATTACAGTAATTATTTCTGAAGTCATATAACACTAACAGATAAGGCCAGAAGTGTTCCACTGTGAACAAAAGAAGGCAATTGAGCTGGTAGGCAGTAGTTTATCCCGTATAAGCTGACGTATTCATTCGATGAAACAAAAAGACGAGCCATTGCTCAGCGAATAAATAATGAGTAAGTAATGACGAAAGGTCAGTCCAGAAACAAGATAATGACTAGTGTAACACTACACAATAATTACAGATTACCTGATGTATACGCCGATGACAGAGCAGTCTCCATTAGTCTCAGCTGAATAAAATATTGATAACAAACAAAAGTTGAAGAAAACGTTTGTGAAATCGTCATACTACTATCAATAAACTAGTAGCTCAAATGTTTGCAAACAAAATTGTCAGGTGCAGTCACCATCGTTACTATTCATTCCATGTTATAGTCAACCTCATTATTTCAGATAGAAGTCAAAGGTTAGCATAATCTATTCGGAATGTGTCTTAGAAGATTTATAGAACAAATGATGTTTCAAATGGGAGCTTTGAAAAAATGTTTGTCCTAACAACATCAACCTTAATGCAATCCGAAAACTAAAAAAACTCTGAGATAATCTATGTGAGCTAAAAATCTCCCGCATGATGCCTCGACATAGTAAAACGTAAAGCCAATTATCTGCAGGAATATACTCATAAATGTCTGTTATTTCGTCAGCTGATGTCTGTCTCTCAAATTTCAGAAAAATCATAACTTTTTTGCATACTTACGAAAGATGATGCACCGATGAATCTCTAAAAAGATCTATCCACCAGAAACGTACTTGGAACGGACAACTAACTAATTTTTACAGTTGGGTGCCTATCTCCAGGAAAAGGAACTTAATTCATTCGCTCTGCTCTAGGATAAGGAAAATTTTGTAGTTCTGATTCCGTTGACTCGGAACTTGACTTCTTAAAAGCCACTCTCGCAGAAAACGGTTACCCTAACCGATTTATTGACAGCAACATGAAAGATAAGCAGTCTAAACTGGCATCCGACACAGTTCCAAAGAAAACCTTATTCATGAACTTGGAATTCAAAGGTGATCAAGCCTCAGATATGCTCAAAAATCGTCTCTCTAAATCAGTCAGTAAGACGTTCTATGCAGCGAAATTACATATGGCGTTCACTAGCCGCAAGTTGTTCTCTACCTCTGTAAAAGATAAGCTCCCCCATCTGGCCGCCTCCATGTGCATCTATCAGTTCACCTGCTCTTGTGGAGCAAGGTACATTGGCAGTAGTCAGAGGACGCCTTCCACACGGATACGAGAACATATTCCAGCATGGTTTTACAAGGGAGAAAGGAAGTCTGTGCGAAGGTCTATTTTGGATCACCTGATCGACTTCTGTCACTCTGTCAACCCTGACCATGATTTTAAGATCATATATAGAATCCATGCTAACTTCCCGCGTTTTCTTCGTTACAGACTTCTAAAGACAGCTGAGGCCTTGGCAATTCATGATTTTAAGCCAGACCTTTGTGTACAAAAGAAGTATGTACAATCCCTACTTCTGCCTTGGCCGTAGAGGGATAGACATTCATTTATTTTGTTTATTTAGTTGTTCTATGTACTTTTCCCTTATAACTACGATTAATACTATCATTATTATTATTACTATGCTCATTCTGAATCTTTTCCACTTGACCCACTTGTCATTCTAAACCCAAAATTATTGATTTATATATTTTTTTTAAATATTGAATTCTATCTTATCAAATTTCACACCATGTTATGTAACATTTTATATTCGTCTACTAATCTTATAATTATGTACCCCTTTCCAAAATTCTATACACCTTATGTATTATTCTATATACGACATTAATTATTTCGCCACTTGACATTAAACTATGATTATAATCACAAATATTTAAATTGCATTTCATACTATTATTATTTCATGTATTCACACCTTTGACCTAATTCCCTGACCAGATATGATTTTTATAAAAACCATATATATACTATTGTACAGCTTGATAATAAATTCGTTGAAAAGAGTCTCTTCACTTACTATTTTGTACCTTATGCTACAATGGGAATTATTAAATTACTAAAATATTTGTTTTTAAATGCGATCGTACAACTATGTGAATGAGTGTGCCGAAAGGAGTCTCTTCTCTTAACGTCTTCTTTTTCTCTTATGAGCTATTTTTATGTGTTTGTTGGTGCATGAAATCAAAATAACTTTGAACAATGCGCACATTCCAAAATGTGTATATAGAGTTTGAATCCTCAGTGCATTTCATACTACTCATAAGTAGTTTGCTAGTCATTAAATTTTTAATCGCATTACTAGGTGTATATTATTGAAAGTTTAGAAAAAAACAGTGGCCTCCAGAGGGTCAAGGAGAGTATTAGATGTGGATTTTCACCTTAAAATTCGGTACAGACAAAAGCGTAACTGAGAACTCCATGGTGAGAGAAGAGATTGCATTTTCTTAGGAATATTATTATACTTGGTTGGATATGAAAGTCAAATGCGACAAAAACCTAGTGGACAAAGTGAAAAGCTATTTGACAATAATACTTTTGACCAGACAATGCAATTGTGAGGCTATTATATAGGAGAACTAATTCTGTACGACTGAGTGAAGGCAACAGATGCTATATAAACGCTGTTATGGAGAAGTTGAAATACAATGAATCGAAGGAATCAACAATTGATTGAATGCATTTAGTTTCTAGAAATTGCGCAATAAATAACTAGTTTAACACTGTGAAATGTGAGAATACACTATGAATGACATATTGTGGGAAACAATTCTTCATTTAGATATTTAGAATTAGATACTCATCTATGGTTCTACTCTGATATATAAATATACATACATATGCCAACGCGTCAAGATGATGATAATTAACAAAGAGAATTATTACACACAATGAAAGGATAGAAACGGTTACAACAAGTGGATTGCATAATGTATTCTAATGGATAAAATGAAGAGTAGCTGAAGTGTAAACGAGTTATCAATTTGATAACGTAACAGATTATTATAGAAAAATAAAATGGTTAAGACAATTGTAATTTCTAATTAAAGATGCAGTAATCAGGAAAATAATTTGGACAATTATAAATTTTAAAAGGTATAGGATAAGGCGTACGAAGTAGTCTGGTTTATACATTCATGCAACGATAGCCAAGTTAAGCGAAGTGGTTGTACGAATTTCTTCTAAGCGAACATGTTCGACGTTTTCAGGTGCATTCCTATGACTTCAACTATATGTTGAAGATGGATTCTTTTTTAAAGCAAAAAAGATTAGTAGGATTGCTGTTTTACCATAAACTTTATTTTCAATATCTAGGTGTGTTTAAACAGGGCTACGAATGGATCTTGTCTGTCCCTTGCTTAACCATGTTGGATGATATTCGGAAATACGGTGATGAACCTGCCTAATTGTTTGCTCAATGTAGCTGGCTCCGTAGCAGCAGTCAAACTGGTAAATACACATACAGGAGGCGAAATTAGGTGATATTTTGGTCTTATTTATCGAACATAGAATAGAGGTCTATTTTTCTTTTGCAGTAACGAAACATCGTTTACAAAATATAACTGTGAATATTGATTTGCAAGGCAATAGTGAAAGTGCTGATAAAAATGTGAACTGCTGTAAAGAGTAATGAGAAAGATACGTGTGTGTGCAACACATTTTGACAGAATTGAAACTGTGTTTTTCTTGCTACTGAATCTTGAAAAATGTTTATCAAGGGCACTATAAAAGCTTGGGCGTTGATAAAACTTTGAATATCATGACAGAAAGACAGTTTATGAATGAGACATGACAAATTCGGTTTTGTTTTTGTGATGTTTTAGATTTTCATCTTTTAACTTTTTTGTCCTTTTTACTTATCTAAAGTATTGAACTGCTATAAGATTTAACTTTAATTCAGAATTTCTTTATTTTGGTTATCTTATAGGTTGACTCACTCCGATTGCTCAAGGTAGTGGTCGACTGAAACTTTACCAGCTTTTTATGAAATGCGTTGCTTTTCTCAGTAAAACTTACTGGTAAATATTCTACTACTTTGGATACACTCTAGTGACCGAATGAATAGAGCAGAAAGGTTTTTCTCCATACTGTTGTCACTTTTTACGAAAGCTCCGTTTCGCTTATATTTTATCCTGGTTAAGACTCCAAATAAATCAAGATATAGTATTCCTGCTTGTAACTACACCTTGATTATTTTGAAGAGAGGAGAAACAAGATACTGAGGAAGGTAATATGCACCATGTCATTATGTTGGTCATTTTGAGCTGAGATACAACCAAGAATGATTTCAATATCAATATTACTAAATATTCATACACATTTGATGTTGATGAAGAACGTGAGGCCTCTTAATACATGGTATAGTATAAGGTATAAAAAGCTTTTGGTAGGTTTGTTGGTACATGCAGAAATAATTGTAAGAATGTTATAGAAACACCGATTATGAATTCGAAGTCATATATAGTGGAGCAGAAACCAGTCTTCCTAAAACTGGTGCCTACTGAAACAATTCAAGCTTTAAAAAGGTGCGTTTTATATAACTTCTAAATGTAACCATCGAATTACGTGCACATGCGTCCTCTAGCACGGCAGACGCAAAGAAAGGAGGATATCTGAATGTCTATTTTATCAAATGTGTCAAGGAACTTAACTTTAAGTTCATATTATTTGCGAACACACTTCAAATCGACCATTACTATGAAAGATTATCAACTTTAAATCAAAAACACAAGGACTTGTAATAAGTTGTATTGCTCGAAAATTGAAATCGATATCGGTACAAAGTCTATAAACAAATGTTTTTCAAGGAATGTACTATACTTTTATTTGTACTCTTTCGTCTTCTTTCAACTTTCTTTAAAGCCTACTGGTACGGTTACACCAAGATTATATGGACTACCAAAAGTGCACAAAATTGGTTTGCCGCTTCGACCAGTATTGGACATGTGTAATTCCCCATATCATGCAATAGCAAAATGGCTAGTGAAGCTTCTAAAGCCTCTGCATAATGAATTGGTAAAACATAGCGTAAATGGTAGTTTTGAATTTGTTGACAAAATAAGAGATGTGAGGAACAAGTTTATGGTATCTTTTGATGTATCCTCCTTGTTCACCAATGTACCGTTAGTGGAGACAGTGGATTTTATATGTGAGGAGATTACCACACGAAACATAGACATCGGGATTTCTATATCCACCTTGAAGGAACTTATTTTAAGATGTACAATGAATGTTCATTTCTTATTCAATAAGGAATATTACAGGCAAATTGATGGTGTAGCTATGGGTTCCCCATTAGGTCCAATCCTAGCTGATTTTTTCCTCGCTAAATTAGAGAATGGACCACTGAAAGGAGTAATTAATGACATGGATTTCTACTGTCGATATACGGATGATACATTTATGGTTATGAAGGATGAGAATGATGCAATGAATATCCTCGACAAGTTTAATGATGCACATTCAGCAATAAACTTTACCATGGAGAAAGAAAGTAATGACAGTATCTCATTCCTAGACGTCTTCATGGCAAGGAAAGATGATGGCACGCTAAGAAGGAGTGTGTACAGGAAACCTACAACAACAGGTCAGTACACTTATTTTTTGAGTTTTGTACCTTTAAAATATAAACGTAACCTGGTAAAGTGTTTGGTTCATAGAGCTGAGTTAATATGTTCAGACGACTGCCTCAATGAGGAGCTTAAGATTATTAAAGAATTACTTAGAAAAAATGGTTATCCAGGTAAATTTATTGAGAAGAATATGAATTCAGCACCAAAAAGGGTCAGTATCGCTACAGTTTCAAAAAAGCCAATGTTCATAAATTTGCAGTTCCTCGGTGACAACATCAGTGAAATCATAACACAGCGCTTAAAGAATGCGGTTAAAAGAGCTTATTATGCAGCAGAAGTACGTTGTCTATTCAAAACCACCCCTATTCTATGTTCGAGAAATAAGGACAAACTACATAAATTTGCCTCTTCTATGTGTGTCTACCAATTTGACTGCAGCTGCGGAGCCAGCTACATTGGGCGTACAATTAGGCAGTTTCATCGTCGTATTTCTGAACATCATCCAGCGTGGTTAAGCAAGGGACAAGTAAAATCTATCCGTAGTTCTATTTTAGCACACCTTGTTGATACTGAGCACAAGGTCGATGTGAATACTGCATTTAAAATTATTTATCGTATTCCAACTAATCTTAACTTTGCTCTAAGATTTCGTCTTTTACAGACAGCTGAAGCAATTGGAATCCACCAGAAGAAACCAAGCCTATGTGTACAGAAGAAATTTGTACAGCCACTTTGCTTACCGTGGCCATCGTTACAAG